>MU388952.1:0-108499 GCA_022578795.1 Xylariaceae sp. FL0255 | reverse complement strand
ATTATTTAATTTTTAAATTTAAAAACTATATATTTATTTTATTTTATATTATTAATTTTGTATTTTTAATAATTATTTAAAAACAGTAGATTTTTATGGACCAAGTGGTGCAAATGGGGGGGTGGTGCAAAAGGGGGTGAAACCGGTTACGAGATAGTCAGGATGTGAGAAACCAATCCCAGGCAGGTCTATCGCGTCAAATTAGGGATCTCCAAATTTACGATCGGCATTTGGCAAAACTAGCAATTAGAATGTGTAAATTCTATTTGTCAATGGCCGAGCTTGATTGCTAGATCACCTGAACTGTATACTATATGATTCCAGTCCATATACACCTATTCGTTTCATCAAGGGTCCATGACTGCCCAAGCACTCAACTACTTTTCTTGGCAGATCAGGCCTAAGCAACGTCGATAAGACATCGGTGCTTCCGGGGGCTCGCAATGAAATACAACGCCTGTTCCATATCCGCATCACACATTCCCTCCTTAGTAGAAACCTTCGAATCAGGGAAAGCCCGGAAGAAATAAGCCAGCCCCAGACGCATCTCTATGTAAGCAAGATGCATGCCGATACAATCTAGTTTGTAGTACGCCGGGAGTTAGTCGACACGTACCCAAGTTGAACTACAACTCGAAGAGAAGTGGATGAGACAGGACAAGGCAAAACTTACTCCTCGAACCACCCCCAAACGGCATCCAAGAATCCCTCATCTCCTGCGTCGTTCTCTCCTTATCCCACCTCTCGGGCCTAAAACTCTGCGGTTCCGGGAAGACCTCCGGATTCCGATGCAGGCTCCAATTCTGCGTCGTGACCTCCGTGCCACCCGGTACCCAGAATTTCCCTTTGCCATTACCGAAAGCGGCACCTTCCTCTGGCACGATGCGCGGGAGACCGCCGGCCACGACGGGGAAGCATCTCAGGCCTTCGGTGATGCATTGGTTCAGGAGGCTTAGCTGCTTGAGGTCGCTGTCTGTGAAGTTTGGCGGGAGAGCCGAGAGTTCTGCTACGACGCGGTCCCTGAGTGAGGGATCTCGGCAGATGGACCAGGTTACGTAGGTTAAGGTGTTGGATGTGGTGCTATGATGATTGAATTGTCAGTTAGGTAAGTCTGGCTGAGGGGCAAAGGGGAAGTAATTGAAAGCCATAGGAATGGACTTGGCTTTCTCTATCGGCACTTACTCGCTTCCCGCTACGATATACAGCTCAGCATCTGAAGAATACCCTTTCATTAGCGATAATTTTCCGGCAACGAGGCGTGATCCGACTATAAACACAAAGGGTCTGTGAAGATGAAATCTTATGGCATCAAAGTACACTGATGGGCAAGAGAGGCAGCTTACCACGAACAACTTCAATCTCGGACATCGACTCCCCGTCAAGCGTCAGACCTCGAACCAATCTACTCATGAGGTCTATATCCACATTATTAGTAGTTTTTCACTGTAAAAGCAACAGCAGCGCTGAGCTAGCAGTAACCTGATGCACAATTGCAGTGAAGCCGGTTTTCAAGTCTGGATTTAGACAGACATGGATCACTCACACTGCTCTTCGTCAACCGCATTGTTGTCAAGTTTCTCCTTGAGATTGTCCAGCTGTGTTTGAGAATACACCGACATCCGGTTGATCTGGTCCCTCATCGAGCCCATGAAGGGTATCTTCACTTTGACGACAAAGTTCGCCAGGCCGCAGAATTGAGAGGCAAAGCTCGCTATAGGACCGGCTACCTGAAGGTCTTCGACGAACTCGTTGATCTAGAATACAAGGCCACCAAAGTGAGTATTGATGGCATTGGATAAGGTAGCTAGGTAGTAATAGGAGCCAAACTTGATCAACTTACCTTCCCGCTCTCGAGCATCTCGAACGATTGTCCAAACGTCAACTGTGCAATGACATCCGTCGTCATAAAAAGCCACCACTTGAACACATCGACCGTGCCTTTATTCTTCATCTCTTCTCTCATCCTCTCCACCATCAATCTCACCTTAACCTCGATCAGCGGTATCTTAGGCTTCAACCCGCTCTCCGATATAGGCGCAGATAGAAGCTTGCGATGGCGGCGGTGCATCTCTTTGTCCTGCGTGTTGTGCATATTTTCTTTCCCCGGGGGCACGCCCTTATAGAAGTCTGATTTTACATAATCGGCTTTGACGCGGTGGATTCGCTTCACGCCCTCGAGGTCCATGATATCGACGCTCGATGGTCCGGTACGCACAATGGGGCCTACTCAAGTTCCAACATCAGCCAGTTCCATGATCCCGCGCCTCGGGTGCCTTGAGAAAAACAACACCCCAAACCAGACTAACCATATTTCTTGTGCAAATCATCGACATAGATGGGTCCATAACCGCGGCTCGTGTGGATTTTGAATACAATGCCCGTCAAATTCGTGTACCAAGGCCCGGGGATCTTAGACAAGGGGTTGAAGAATAGTCGACGGATAATGTACTGGTGGGAGAGTAAGTATGACGACTGGTAAGAGATGTTTGCAAAATTATACGGCAACACTGCAAGTGGGAGAATGAATTCTTACCACAAGTACTCCCGCCAGTAAAATGGTATACGCCAGTCCAGCAAGTGGACGTGGTCCTGAATTGCTATTAAGAAGTTGATGATCCGCCATGGTGAGCAGGTTTTTTTCTCCTATGATTCACTTCCTGATATTAACGGGGAGTAGGATGAAATAGAGGCGTAAGAAATGAGACACGGAAAGGCGTTCATTTATAGTTTCCCATGACACTGTGTATCGTACTCCCATGTATCAAATTGTGCCGCAAGACCGGGTCTTCCGGCCTGTATGCGGGCGGCACGGCTCAACTTGTTGGTTTTCAACGCTTGGGCGGAACTCACTGATAGACCGACTCCGATGTCCCGAACTAGAGACCTCCCGGTTAAAGGATTTTGAGAATTTCCTATCTTGTCTTTGCATTGTCCCATTCGAGCGAATCTAAGTCTACCTATAAGCTTCGGCGTAGTAATCCCGCCAAATGCCATATTAGCTGCCCTAGGTTTGGATCTTCATGGTTGATTGAACAGCCCTACTTCGTACAACCGGCCCTTTCATCGATCTAGTACAGGAATGCGCGTGTCAAAATTCACGGATCACATAGAAGGCTTGACAGACAGGGACTTTGGCAGGGCCCATTCTGGGTCGAAGATGCAGGTCTCTGATCCTATTGGAAAAGGACTGTTGGCACCCAGTTCGCCTCAGCACATAGCTGCATACTATTCGAAGTGAAACTGTTATGTTTAACTGTTATGTTTGAATAAATGATTACAAATTGATAACCCGATATGCCTCCGCATCATCAGCCCTGTCTGCAGCCCCAAAATAAGAACTAACCCGCACGATCGTCTCCGATGTGGCCGAGAGACTCGGATCCAACTCGGCGCTCGTGTAACAAAACCACTAGCATATCCCCAGGTTCTACATAGCAGGTTCCCACTCCTAGCAATAAGGAGCTTTGCAGGGCAACCCATAGCTGTAGGTAGTGTACACGCCAATGGGACAGACGTCACGATCTTGGGAAAAGGAGAAATGAGTATCGTTCGTTGAGGTGACTAATAAATGATCAAATAAGTCAGCATCCTTAGGAGTTATGACAAGGGTATGTGTTTGGTTGCGATGTATGCTTGCTTACCTCCAGCAACACAACCCCCTGCGCCAACAGAACAAGGCCCCACATCAATGGTATATGCGTATCCAGGCTCCATGTGAATCGGCGGGAAAGGCGGAAACGGGCCTGGCGCAGGCTGGTTATGATACGTCGTCTTGGGCCCAGGGCAGCTGCCTGGGTTGTACCCCGTGAAGAAGAAGGTGCCGGCGCCCCTGTACTCGTAGTGACTCGTCCTGAGTTCATCCTGACGAGGGAACAAAAACTCGAGAGTGCAGTTTGCCTTTTTGCGGGAAGCCGGGATGTCGAAACTGAAGATGGTCGAGATGTCGTTAGGCGTGAAGACGGCCTCGGAGGTGGGACCGAACGCTTTGTGGGGGTGCGACTTGGAGATTTGCGTGATGTAGTGCGGGTATTCGTATTGCCCGGCTGTGAGGTAGCCCGGACAGTTACCGGTTTTGTAGTTGCGTGTCCATTCGTGGTCGGCAAGGGGACGTTTGGCGACAAGCTCGAAGGGAGCTGCGCTGGCAAGCCCCAGGAGGATAGGTGTGAGCAGGAAGAATCTCATGATGCGGGAAGGATACAAAAGAATTGTGGTTGAAGTTGAATGTTAGAGTGTCTGAGGAATGGGTGTCATGAAGATTGCCAGTCCGGGAGAGGGTGGTGTTTTATATTGAAGGCAACAGATAAAATGATTCGGACCCTAGCTTGCACTCTCCGCCATCATGGGCTGAAGCCCTCGGACTTGTCTCATGCCATGCCACTGGGCTCATTTTTATCGTACAGCTGATGTGAGTACGGCATCGTACTTGCAGTGAGGGCGGCGCCGCAGGGAGGGCAGAGATACCGATAGTCTGTCAAGGGAGGTCTGAAGATACATGCATAAGGGGGGCCGAGCCGCAGCCGACTCGATCCGGTCTCAATGAAAGCTTCCGGCGCCACGTCAGACATGTTGAGGTATTGGCAACAAGAAAGCATAAGCGCCACATGCGGCCTAGGCCTAGACTCTGATGCTTCGGTGCCGGGAGAGTGAGAGTGAAGTGAGTGTCAATATAGTTTATATCAAGAGGCAGGTAGCCGGAATAGAAGGATTGGACGGCTGCATGTTGCCGATGTGGTACTAAGCTTACACAGAAACACGGTATCAACTATAAGGCACCGAGGCCGAGCTTCATGAACTATCTCCTCAAATAGAAAGGGAAGTTTGACGGTGGCAGATTGATTGACTGCCTCGCCTTATGCGAAGCTACATCAAATGTTATGCGACGACAAAATAAGTTGTCAAATTTGATGAGCCTGAAGCCAATGAAAGGTTGAGCTGAGACACGTATGCATGTCTCATAGTTCTTGTCTCAAGACACAGCTCGGAATCAAGGTGCTATTACGTTTGCGAATCATTTGTATTGAGATATGTGCCGTTCAACTACAGCTCACAGGTAGATCCTCGAATGCAGTGCGGCGGCAGTAAGGGGCGTTTGAGGCTGTCAATGTACGAGAGTCAGTTTCTGTTTTTCTCAAGGGGTTTGAATCATTCTTACAGGCACCAGTGTCCGAATAGGTACCAGAGTCATTAAACGATGTGATTGATGAATGAGATAGATGTATAATGAGCGAAGACGGGGAATACGGAAGATGACTTCTGCGATGCGGTTTCCTCAATGTCTGTAATGATACGGTGCTTTGCCGGTGCTGAGCCGGACAGAGCCGGACAGAGCCGGAGGAGTGCTCCGGGGACGTTTTTATGGGTCTATGTTACTACCCAGTTCTGCCCAATTGCAGGCCTTTTTTTTTTTTTCTTTTCTTACCAGGTACGGATGTATATACCTCTCTCCCGACCTAATGTACATGTACCTAATAAGGTACATGTAGCTTTGTGATTCAGCTGTGCCGATTATTGCGTCAACACCAACAAAACCCAACCACAATCACGATGCAAGGCCGCACTGCCCTCTCAGCGGTCCGGAGAGGGGGCAACCAGCTCAATTACATCTGCCGACAATGTAGAGCCATTCAGATCAGTGCGGCACCCACTACAGATTCGCCCTCATCGCGGGATCCCTTTGCGACGCCTGGTATGCCGAGATATCCCTCCGTCGTCCACCTGCATCTTCCACCTTCGTCTTTTGACCCTGGGTATAATAATGTACTAATAACGGAATAGATGCTCGCTTCGAGGTCTTGGGCACGCCATATTCACTCCTCTCTGTGTCCCTATCTGCATCCCAGAGACTGTATACACGCCGCGGCACCCTCGTCGCCGTGTCAGGAAAGCCTCAAAATGTGAGTCTCTGGTCTACCTAATGTTCATCACCACTCCAACAGCAAAATTTAGTAGTAATACTGATGAACAACACAGGCGCAATCAACCCTCTCCATCCTATCACCCCTCACCCGCGCCCTAACAGCCACGCCCTTCCTCTACCAGCGAATAACCTCAACAACACCCCTGACCGCCATAATATCCACCAAGTCCCCCACCACCACCTTCTCCGTGCTTCACCTCGATGGCACAACCGACTGGATTGTCGCCCAGCGTCAAGCCCTCCTAGCATGGACAGGCCACACCCTCTCCATCACTCCGCGCCTCCAGCGGCACCTGCCCCTCGCCCACTGGGGGTCCTCCGAGCTCACAGGTCGCGGTCTCGCCGCCTTGTCCGCTCCCGGTCACATCTACCAGCTCACACTCTCCGACGGTGAGGAATTCGTCGCCCACCCGGCTAACGTCGTCGCCTATATCATGACAAAAAACCCACCCTTACCCTTCCGGTTCAAGAGCTCGAGCCTGCGCCTCCAGATCCCCTCCGTCACGGCCTGGCTCGAGACCACCAAGTTCGTCCAGAACATGCGGCAGACCTCTACATACAAGTTCTTCTCAAGGCTTATGTATAACTTGCGGACGGCTGCACGACGCACGATCTGGGGTGATCGGTTGTTTCTGCAGTTCCGTGGTCCCATGACCCTCCTCATGTCGAGCAGGGGTTCACGCATCAGTGATGTCCTAACTAATGCCGATGTCAACGAGATCGCTGATGCTCCCGCCGGCGCAGTTCCCGCTGCCGTTGAGCTGGCTACACGTCCGAAGAAGGAGGGCGGCAATGAGGATAAGAAACAGGATCCCGCAACCGTCAGAGTTAGCGTTGCCAGCGTCGGAGGTGATGGTAAGGTCCAATTCGCCGATGCTAAGGACCTCAAGGATTTTGAGAAGTAAAAAACAGAAATGAACGGAAGAAAACCCCGGGATGGGCTGGGCTGTACGACTACGGACCTAAACTACATATTTTGATCGCGACAAATGTATAACATGAAAAGAGAGTCCCTTGTTGTTTGTCATAGATCCAAAAGAAACAAAGATGAAACGTACATCTACTAGTATACGTAGGTACGCAGCACATGTCTCTTTATAGCTAAACCTCATAGCTCCTCTGTCCGACCCGTGGAGAAAATGATAAGTTGACTTCCCCATGTCGTAGTTCCTCTCGCAGCATTATGATTCCAGTGCCGGTGCCCAAGCCCAGGCGCCTTGATCTTGTAAGCTGCATCACAGATACACACATATCCGCAGGACTGAGATCTTCGCCCCAATGGCTTGACTTGTTGGTAATGCTGCGTCGCATGATGAAAAATGATACTCTTATACTGGTCACTCACCTGGTTCCATTGGCAGCCTTCGTGTATTAAATTCCCTAAGGTTACAGGATATACGACAAACCACAGTCCAAATTCCAGTCATCCGACCAACGGCAGGATTTACTAATTGAAAACAGATGGACAATCATCTCCGAACGGTCCTGTACTCCGTCCATATCCGATCCACGGCGATCTACTCGTCAACTTTTTCCACGAAGTAGTGGGACTGAATCTATATCTGGGCTCCATATCACAAAGCATTAAATTCCTCCTTCATTATGTGTTGGTGATATCTCCATCTCCTATTTCTGAGCCACATTCCAAGGCAGATCCTATGACTTAAAAGTTGGAAAGTTTTAATCCAACAGCTACTGCTAAGTATAACTGCCGCTACCGCTGCCGGATAGCCGCCTCGCACAAGCATTATGCGAGAATGGCGTGCGTTGCCCGTATGTTATTAGTGCTAGTATCTTCGCTCCTCGCGCTTACGCTTAACGCCGATACGATGGGGACTGAGTAAAAATAAAGAGAGCTTTACCGCAACCTGTAGAGATAGCTCCTAAGCGATAGAGATGAATTGCTTATCGCCGAGGACCTACATTGGACGGAAAGCGAGCTTCAGCCTTATTTCAACCGACTGAGCACTCAATGTCTCCCTTACCCCAGGCTCTTTCCCACCTGCCGTGTACCTGTAGAGGCTTTTTGGAGGATAGAAGCTCCCCGGTTCGGTCGTGTGGGGGCGGGCGGCTTCCGGGGGATGAGCCGAGGCCGTATACAGCTAAAGCTCCGTTGGTCGGTGTTAATTGTTTACTCACTTATTAATAAAAATAATATGAAAGAAAAGGGACTTCATTGTAGGAGCAATAGGGAAATAATTCCCCATCCTGCGAGGAAATAACAGAAAAATCAAAACCCCGATGAGAGACGGATAGCTCTGGGTGACTCACGCCGAGTAGCTGTGTGGCATTCCTCTTCCTTCTTCATTTCTTGCTTGCTTGCTCGCCCATCTTCTAATTGTTCTTCAGTATTACTACGGCCGACTGTGCCGCTTTAATTCTCCCATTAGCGTCGACCCTAGCTGAAGTTTTGATATTTCTTCTCTGAAGGTGATTAATCAGGGGCAAACAATTCACAGAGGATACTACCTGCGGTGATCAAACAGACAACACCAAAAAAAAAAAAAAAAAAAAGATTACCTGTCTACCCCGAATGAGATAAAAATCGGCGTATCAAATCATCATGCCGTCTTTCGAAACGGGCTCATCAACAGCCCATGAAGATCTCCGATTCGACCGGGGCATAGAAGAGAAGGAGACGATGACAACGACAGATGGCAACTCAACGGCAACAGAACTGGTAGAGCCCGCAGCAATGGCAGTAACAGAGCGCGTGGCGTCCAACACAACGTCCAATGCCGCAGTCGATATCGAAAAGAGCGATGTGGACAACGAAGCCCCTCCCGAGTCACCCCCATTCGCACCAGGATACCACCCCTCTGACTTCCCCGACGGCGGCACCGAAGCCTGGCTCTGCGTCGTAGGCGGCGCTCTCTGTCTCTTCTGTTCCTTCGGATTCGTCAACTGTGCCGGCATCTTTGTGCAGTACTACCTCGACGGCCCCCTATCATCATACTCCTCATCTACAGTAACTTGGATCACATCCCTCCTCACATTCATCATCACGGGCTCGAACGCGTTCACGGGGCTACTGTTCGATAGATATGGTCCCAGATGGATGTTGCCCATCGGCACGGTGATTCTGAGTTTTGGGCTAATGGCTATCTCGCTGTCGACGAAGTATTACCAGTTCATTCTGTCTCATGGCATTGTTTGCGGGATCGGGGGCGCGGCGGTGTATAATTGTGCTGCGAACTCGACGTTGACTTGGTTTTTTCGGCACCGCGCTGCAGCTCTCGGTATCGTGGTCGCGGGCTCATCAGTGGGCGGTATCGTGCTGCCCATCTTCTTGTCGAAATTGATCCCGCGCATCGGATTCCCCTGGGCAGTGCGGTCCCTGGGTTTCATCTTTCTCGGACTCTGTGGCGGCTCTTGCTTCATCGTCAAGTCGAGGTTGCCGCCGCAGCCGAAACCGTTCGACGTCATGGGGTACGTGCGGCCGTTCTACGAGGCCCGGTTCTCGGCTGTTGTGGCGGCGTTGTTTTTCGTCTTTTGGGGCATGTATTTGCCTTTTAATTATGTCGATATTCAAGCGCAGCAGCAGGGTGTTGACCCCAATCTCATCCCGTATCTTTTGGCGATTATCAACGCCGTGAGGTGAGTTTCCTCTATCTCCTGTTTTCTGATAAGAGTATGTGTGCTGACCACAACTCGTCTTAGTGTCTTCGGCCGTATCCTACCCGGAATCATCGCCGACAAGGTCGGTCGCTTCAACACCATCATCGCCATCGGGTTTCTATCCGGCATCGTCACTCTCGGACTATGGATCCCATCGGTACACTCAACTGGTCTCCTGGTCGCGTACCTCGCCATCTACGGTTTCACGTCGGGCGGTTTCATCTCATTGTCTTCGGCCGTCATCGCCCAGATCAGCGATCTTCGCGAGATCGGCACGCGCAGCGGCGTCGCTCTACTTGTTGGTGCCTTGGGTGCTCTTACCGGCCCTCCGCTCGGCGGCGCCATCGTCACGGCACAGCATGGTAGTTATTTTGGGTTGCAGCTCTTCACTGGGCTGGCTATTCTTGTTGGGGCTTTGTTTTTGCTGCTTTCGCGCGCTTTGCAGGTCGGGCTTAAAGTCATTCGGATTTGATTTGGGGTCTGAAAATCTGGTGATCTGTAATACGTATGCATTTGTATGGCGTTAAGAGATAGAGTGGCAATGAGCATATTCCTGTACATATAAGATGAGAGGCATTATTGCATTTGGCTTTGGATGCCATGACGGGTTGGAATTCGAGAGGCGAGCATCTGAATCCTATCGATTTATTGATCAGCCATCTATTTGACGTGGGAAACATCCATAGTGGTAAAGGAGATTGTAGCTGTAAATTGATATTAAGCAACCACGTTACTCAGTTGCTTCATTTCAAAACTTGATCATAATCTCCCTCAGTCACAACACAAGACAATCAAACTGCTTATGGCCCTCTACAAATGTCACTGCTCACTCAGGATTAATATTGTGACAACCCAATAGTACCTATTAGGTCTCTCTGATTAGACTTTTATTCTAGTAGAAGAATGACTTGCATTCGCCAATTCTCCCCTTTCTTTGAAACTCGCAAGGATCGCTCGACACCACCATCACTACCACGATTTGATATCGCTACCATCTTGCCATTTACGCATTTCCCCCTCAAGGAACACATCCATCAACACATCTTTCCGCCCCTTTCAACAAGTGCTCCAACTCGATATACTAGGTCTTGGATCCTCCTCCCTCCTAACAATACCAATCATGCCGCTCGAAAGCCTACTACGGCTAGACGACAGGCCAGAAACGAGAATGAGCAAATTACGCGAGCCACTCATGATCGCAGCAAGCGCCTGTATGGCACAATGCGTCGTAGCCATCACCATGTTCATCCTCTTCGGTGGGCTAAAGGACTTGGGAATCCCTTCCCTCTTCTCTATCCTCTTCACTTAACATTTGACGTGGAAGACCACCTTTCGGTTCTCTCTCGTAACCGGTACTATTAACATTATATGCCGTCGGGGAGGGAGTTTTCCTTACGCTTTGCTGGCTATTGAAGGTCTTATACATTCCTGGGATCTGCTCGTGGAGAGATAGTATTAGAGTCTCAGGGACATACGTGCCAGTGATCTATAGGGGCGCGCGGAGTTGCAACTCGGGGTTTATCCGGCTGAGAGATGGCGAATAGGGGCTTCCACTTGAAAATACGAATTTGCTTTCGCTGGATAACCTATGTTGCTATTGCCAACATACATTTAACATCAGTGTTTAGGTACCAGAGTTGGCCGTAATCGGGAAAACCTATCGGAACATAATATTCACATGATATACACGAACAACTCGGTTTTACAGCAGCTTGACGTAACAGTATCAACTTTTTTTATCATTCAATGATTTTTACTTTTTTTCTTTTTTTGATACATATTTAACTCATATCGAGAACGACATCGTCCGCTCCTGGCTCGCCCTATGTGTGCTAGGCCGTCCTGAGACACTACGCGGCGACAACCCCAGCGGCCCATCATCTCCGCTGCTACTCCCCGTCCCCTCGCCCTCGATCTCGTGCGTGATATGCACCTCCTGCCGCTTATATATCTTCAGCGGGAAATTATTGATATACTCCTGGCTCTCCGACGGATTAGCAAAATCATCCGGTCCGAAGGATCCTCTCGATATCGTCGTCTTGTGCTCGACGCCGTGGGAGTTATGGCCGTATTCGACTCTCAATCCTTTATTGAGGTCGGGCGTGCACTCGTCTATTTCGGTTACAGAGTGGAATGAGTGTAGGTTAAATGTGAAACGTGTCATTACCCAGAAGTAGGGCAAGTTGGCGACGACGAGCGCCGTGGATGATTCTCGGATGTACCAGTACGCCCAGTCGGGGGCAAACGGGTGGTCAAAACTGTAAACTTTGCTGGAGATAGCGGCTCCGATCTATCGGTGTTTAAGTGTCTTAGCGGAGTGATTCTGAACCGGCACTCTCCAATTCTCATATTATGCTGCGCGCTTCATCCGCGCTTCTCAGAGCATTGGATCTGTAAAAGATAATTTAGGGTAGTTTAACTCACAGTAAAGAGCCCCAAAGCGAAGATAGAGCCAAGCATGAACTTCTTTCTAAGGGGAAGGCTTGACCTAGCTAGGAGTGGTAGGGGTATAGCGATGATACAGACATCAGAGGAGATGTTAAAAACGGCGTTGACGATAAGGTGGTGAAGCGCCGCAGAGCATTGGACTATCACGAACAGACAGCATATCAATATACGCGTTGATGCGTCGGAGATAGAAGAATTTAAGGAAAAAAAAAAGACTTACTGTTGTCGGTAGGAACGGCGATATATTCGTAAAATGGTCTGCACCATACGAAAAACCAGAGAATTTCCATTACTACCCAGCCGAAAACTACGTAACCAGCGACTATCTTCACGGCCAATCTCTGTTTCGGGCTAGAACTATTTCTGCAGTGTGAGCAAAGTACAACAAGAAAGGGATGGGGAAAAGGTGATTGTTACGTACGTTAGGCGGCTGTACATTATCAGTAGACATCCTTTAACTAGCCATATCGTTGCTATTTGCATCTGCTCGACGATAAGGACTAGCTTAGAGCCGAATACCCTCTGCTTGATATCCTGGGGAGTGAGAGTGGGCGGATCGGCGGGGTCGAAAAGATTGGTGTTTGTATAACTAAGGATGTTTATTGCGACCATCAACACAGTATCTGTGAAGAGTGCGATGATAATCAGGAGATCATCAATATGGAACTTTCTAGATGTGCCCGAGAGGAGCTTGCGGGACATGCTATAGTCTTGCGTGAGCAGACAGGTCGAGAGATAGACAATTGATGGTCAACAAGTCTAGGGGGAGGGATGAGAATAGAACATACAATCTGCAAAACAATACCACCAAAGTAATGCTATACCATGTTGACGACTCTGCGGCCAAACGCGTGGTCATTGTGGTTGCCACTGGCGGCGTCAACCCAGGCAACGAGACGTGCCACCGGAAAGAATGGGTAGTTTGGTTCAGCCAGAGAACCTAAACCGTCGACGAAGATGACAAGAGAACGGATATCGATGCTCGCATGTTTAGATACGATCTTCCTAGGCAAGCCCACTTGCTCAACGAGCAATCCAAGATTTATCGGTTTACCAGAATTCGCGAATTCAGGAGGAGCCTCATCGCTCAAAAAAAGGCGGGAGCCAGCAGAGGGGAGATGAACTGGGCTTTGCTCAATTAAGCTACCGAACCAGGTCTGACCCGAGGAACCATACAACGAAGTAGAGCGAAGTCGTAAGGTAGAAGTGAGAGAAGATCGACGGATTAAGCCTCCTCGATGCCGATTTGAAACTGTTCTAAAATTCCGAACTGGCCGAAAAGAGGGAGGAGGTTTCACAAAGCAGGGTGTATGGGACTTTTAGCACCTTTTCCTCGTCTGCATCACGATTGCCCCACGAATATGGAAGGTACAGGCATATGCGCATAGTAATGTATATAAGGGCTAAGAGTTGTTTGGAGCCCTGGGTCTATTAAAGATCAGGGCAAGATCTACTTACTCCTTCGCCAGCTTAGCTTTGACGGGAATAGTCCACAGCCCAGTCGGGCTTGCTTACATGACGGGCATGTGCGTATACGTAGAAGCTTATTATCCACCTGCAGTAGTCCACCACGCAATCATGATTAGGAGGGAGGGGGCTTCACATGCCTTCAAGACTCTGGAGCCGATAGACCCAGCAATGTGGATTGTGTTGCATAATGATCCAAAATAGAAACCTGAACACGGGGAACCTCTCTTTCAATTTTCTCATATTCGAGGTTCCCAACTCCTTCGTTATCCAAGTCCCTTTGGTTCGATACTCGTTTTGTCAAGGGCGTACGGAAGAAAGTTCCCCAAAGCGCAAAGCGGAACGCGGCTGTGGAACATTTTTTGGCCATGTGAAGAAAAGGGAGACCTGATTTGTTCGTCATATCATATCCCCCTATGCCTATGCTCGATCCTGGTTTGCCATGTGTCCCATAGAAAACCAACATGGCAGCCCCTGCAGACAATGTTACGCTGGTTCCCACAGCATCAGCACTAGACCCTCTGGCATACTAGCGTCGCAGCGATCTTATCCAGTAAAATCCAAAAAGGATCAAGAAGGATGGGAATATGCTTCCAAATTCCCCCATGGTAATGACTCTTGACCTGTTACAATCCTTGCTTGCTTATTGACACTTCGTCGAGCTGAACTAACGGTTTTCCGAAGGAGTCTCGTGATGAGGCGCTATAAATATACCAATGAGTTCTCGGTTCACATACTGGAGATAATTGAACCCATTTCTGGCTGAGACTGGGCAGGACCGCCCTTTACCTTGGCTTTTCAATCGGCAATAAGCGTATCCGAGCTATTGGGACTCGCTGATGTAGTAGTGCAGTAGTGTGGCCTGTAGTTTTTGATCCATGGGACCAGTGAACTTGGCTCGAACCCCACAAATGCCAGTCTATGATCGCCGGGGTTTTCCATAAATGGCGAATCAAATGGCAGTTCTTTGCGACCGGCTCTGCCAAGAAGGGACTTTTGTCACTCGGCCGAGTCTGAACATAAAAAGGTATGCGAAAAAGATCGCCAAGCTGCCGACTGCTCCGTACTGATGAATATGAAATGTATTTGAAACCCTTAACCACCTGTAGACCTAGGCACCTCAGACCAATTCCGAGGTGACAATCCATTGAAACTTGTTGAATACCTAGATACTTGGCAGGTATGTATGAACGTCGGGTGCTAGTATACGAATTATACGGGACCACCAAAGTGTACGAAACGACCGACTACCGGATTACCGTCTTGCCTGGCCCATTCCCTCAGGTCTCTCTCTATTATACGATCAGGTGTCGTGAAAACAGACGCGTCTGGCGGGAAGACAATAGTATACCGACAACGAGTCGAACTAGGGATCGGTCAACCGTTCATGAGATAAAAAAGATAAGTCTACCTACCCTCAAGAACGCCCGGTCACGATTGCATTGTTGTTTGATAACTCGCCGCTTGAACTCGCTGGTCGCAATTTCCTTTTCCACTCCGTCCATCTACCTACTTGACGGGAAGGCACGGGCCTTGAGTAGTTGATGAAGCCCGCGCGGTCCACACCCTTTCTGTTAAAATCCGTAATGAAACCACCTCGAAATACAGTCGTGGTTGAAATCAACCATACGACTTGCTAGCCAAACTCGGCTTGCTTGGAACTGGGGAGGCGTCAGTCAAACTGTCACAAGCACTTGCAGGGACATGGGTTATTAGCATTAGCAAATCCTTACGAAAAGTTTAATAGTCACTGAAATGATGATTGAGAAGGAGGAGAGCCAAAAGTTCAACGTGAACAGGTTTACGAAAGTACCTTGCAAGAAATCCGCCAGAAAGTACGGATTATCCGTAAATCCCATCAGCTCGGAGCATCCTTAACACTAGCACTTCGGCATAACATTGACTAATATCAATGGTCTACCATGGACGGAGAGTCTTCTCCTTCCACTTCTACGTAATTTCTTTAGCCCATTCTATTATTAGACCTTATTTTGATTCCGACAGGCTGTACACACTACTGTAACTAGAGTCCACTTGCAGCGGAGATAATTCTTTTAGCAAAATTCTCGGACTTTGTACCTGTATAGGGATATCGACGGGGTATATGGAGGTCGGACTCGGTACCGACGCGACCCTCAACACCTGTTTCTTTTACAGTAGTGGCGAAGTTGACAGAGGTCCGGTTCGACGAGGTTCTGATGAAAACAGAGGGCTCAACAACGCCCGCCCACGATGACTTACTTACTTGCCAAAAACACGGGAAACATGGGTTATAACTATACAGCAAATTGACCATGTTCTGCTCTCCAGCCCGATGTCATTCCGAATCCTTCGTCCCAGTATCTCGGCTATCGGCATCGTAGATATCTACAACAACCATAGACTTTCATCACCACGGTTGCCGTCCCCATCACTCTGGCTCAGTTCCCGAGAAGTTACTATGAACATCTAGCCTAGCCCTCAACGGATTGACCAAAGCAGGCGGTGTAAATACCATTTAGTCAGCCTACTTGACTAGGGTGGTACCTCTCAAGCTCCTGGATTGCATTGTGCGCATGGAGGACCAAAGTTAGCTGCATGGGGTAAGAAGGAAGTAAATCGGGGGAAACAAAGAGTATCGAGCAACGAAAAGGTGTATTGCTTTTGCAGGATTCATCATAACACGTTCATAAGCAAACTACCTAGGCCGCTGAATTCGATGCGCATCAGTCAGGCCAATGGCTCCCATCAAGCCGGACAATGCGTTAATTTCTTACGTGTAATAAGATGCTCTCACGATCTCAACTGTCAAGCCGATTGAATGGCTTTCTTTTTCTTTTTATGATCTTTCCTCGCAGATCGGGATTGTACATCTAGTTAAATTCCGGCACGTAGGGCCCCTAACAAAGACGTATGATGATGATTCATTACCCAGCGATGATGTAATCATCCACTGGGCTGGTATCAAAAGCGCACAACGTCTAGCAATAGTTGATATATAGAGTATCAAATGTCTTAAAAACGGTTTTTAGATTTTTCTGCTGCCAATTTGTATATCTGTATTCCACTCTGCGTCATCTGACAAATAGACCATCACATGAGCGCGTAACTAATCGCATTATAATACACCAGAACTTGAACTTTCATCAAAAGCAAGAACAAGAACACTGAAATCATGGGCGCCCAAGAACCCGAGAAGGGAGACAAAGGTACTACTACACTTCTCCTCTACACCGCTACATATTATACCGTACATCACTAACCGCTCCACGCCTACTAGTATCATGGAGTTGGGGAGGCGGCGCCCCAGGCGGGAAAGTAGTAGAGAAGAAAAGCCAAGGTGAAATCGCCATAAAGTCGAAGCGCGGCAACACGATCAAGAAGAACGCCTCTTCTGACAACCCAGCGGTGCACATCGCGCGATCTGGCAACGATGTCGTTAAACGTGCTTCGGAAGTCAGTGTTGATAAGAAAGGGTCCGGCGGTGGCGGAGGCGGAGATAAGGAGGAGGACAAGGACAACAAGACCGAGAGTGAAAGTGGAAGCGAAAGTGCAGGTGACAAGCGCAAGGCCAAGTCTCAGGAACCAGCTGCTTCCAAATCAGAGGAAGAGAAAGAGAACCATGAGGAAGATGGGGAGAAGGATGACAACAACGCCAGCGCAGATGATGACGATGAAGATACCCACACAAAGAACGCCGACGGAAAAGAAGTCAAGAAAGGCGGGAAGAACGCCCATAAGCGCCAGAAACTGAATCAGAAAGGGGCATCATCGACCACCAATGGTAACAAAACTAAAAAGGAAGAAAAGCCCCAGTCCTCGGAAGAGGAAGAGAATGATGAGAGCCAAGGAGACGAGCAAAAGAAGGAAAGCAAACAGACCAAATCAAAGAAGAACGGTACCACCGGCACCAGTGGCAGCAAGAATTCAAACTCTATGTCGACAGCAAGTAAGCAGAAGAACCAAAAGGAGAAGAGTCCCGCACCGCGGAAGGATGGGGATATGGTCAGTACAAGGACGAGGAGTCAGGGGAAGGTGCATTGAAGATCTTTATATTACGATATCTACTGAGGAGCCTTGTATGCGTGGAACTTTGGGTCGTCAGCCATGAATTAGCTATAGTGCTATTATGAATTTTTACTTTTGTATTGTTTAGATATGTACGATATGTACGAATAATGTTATGCCACAACATGTAATTCCACCGCCCAGACTTTCCAGATATTCCAGCCTGAACTCCTAAGGATATTCAATCCTAAGTCATGATATGCGCAGGTGAGTGCCACATGGCTAGCAACCATGCTGCTTTCCTCCGAAGCTATTCTAGTTTCTGCGTGATCATTTTGCTTAGCTCGGTGAGTTGCAAAAGAAATTTTGAATACCACTCGCTATGTACAAGCAGATTTGCAAAAGCATAGCTGCGAATCCCTTTTCAAGCAAAGCCCAATATCCCTCACAATCTACCTCCCCTTAAACACAGGTTTCCTCTTCTCCCTAAAAGCCTCCAGAGCCTCATTCCGATCCTCAGACTTCACCACACGCTGGTACATAGCATTCTCGACCTCCTCCCTCGCCCAACTCACAGCCTGCAGCCCAGCACGGACAGCAATCGGCCCGCCCTCACATATCTCGCCCGCCAAGCGGACAGCCTCAGCCAACGCCGCTCTCCGGGCTCTCGTAGGGAGCGCTTCATCAGCACCCTCAATCCCAGAATCAGAACCCTCCTCCTCGTCAGGCAAAACCTCAACCAACCGATCCGCAATTCCCAAGAAATACGCCTCGGGCGCCGAGACCCGCCTCCCGGTCAGGATCAAATCTCTCGCGCGGGGCATCCCAATCAAGGCAGGCAGACGAAAAGTCCCACCAGCGCCGGGGATGATCCCTAGCCGCGTCTCGGGCAGACCGACGGTGGCGCACGAGGCGAGCACGCGAAAGTGGGTTGATAGCGCGAGCTCGAGGCCGCCGCCGAGGGCGAGGGAGGAAATGGCGGAGATGGTGGGGATGGGGAGGGCGGAGAGGGATGTGAAGGTTGAGCGGAGGTTGGAGAGGAAGGTGGCGGTTCTGTTGGGTGGGTGTTGTTAGTTGTTTGTTGGTTTGAATTGAGGTGTCTTTCTTGGACACAGACGGAGGGGGGAATGGATAGAATGATGAAGGGAAAGGGATGAGAAGCTAGACTCACTCTTCCTGCGTAAACCCCCTCCTCTCCTTCAAATCGGCACCAGCGCAAAAACTGGCATCAACCGCACTGGCGACAATCAAAGCCCTTGTTGGACCGGTGCTCGGTACCCCCGTAGATATTGACGAAGGGGGGGTGGGCACCTCATCACCTTCGACGGTGTACTGCGCCTGGACATCGTCTATCTCGGCCCGCAAAGCGGAGAGTAAAGCTTTGGAGATGGCGTTGCGGGCGGCGGGCCGGTTGAGCTCGAGGATGCGGATGTGCCCTGAGTTGGGGGCGGGGAGGTTCGTGACGTAGATCAAGGGCTCTTTGCCCGCAGGGGTGTCGGTCGAATACAACCGGAACCGGATGAATCGGCGGGTTGGGGCGAGAAGTCGGAGGGCTGTTCGGGGAGGCATTCTGGATTTCAGGTATTGGTGTTTGAGGTGCTCTGGAAGGTGAAGGTGAAGGTGAAGGTGAGAGACAAGTTCGATGTCGGTGTTGTGGGATTGAGAAGTTGGAGCTGTTGCGCCGAGGTGCGGCTAGGTGCGGCATTAGTCGGATCTAGGTACTTAGCTGGGGAAGAGCTTGAAGAGGTACCTACCTTTACAGGTAACTTGAAGCGCTCCAGGACATGACTGGCAATTGAATGATGAATTGATATATTGGTTGACTTGTAGATTTAGTAATACTTTCAGATGAAAATGCCTTATATAGCTGAGTATTCGTGAACATAGCTCAATAGCAAATGGCCATTCAAGTATGTCAGCAAATAGAGGCTGAAGCTGACAGCGTCACATCTCTGGAGTTTTGTGTTCTGTCAATGACTTCATCCTTCTATCTGGCCACACCCGATAACTCTCACCTCACCTCATCAAATCTACAGGTACTCACACCTTGCATATCGTTTTAAAATTCACCATTGAAGGAAACCCAATATCTATTATTATGGCAAGCGACAGTAATCATACCACCACGACATCATCAGCTGAGAATGGGGCTACCATACCACCAGCTGCCGTAGAGTTTGCGACGCGCATGTACAATGCCGCGCGCGAGGGCCAAATTGATATCTTTGAGCAAGCCTTACCTGCCGGCTTGCCACCGAATCTCACAAATGATAAGGGCGACACTCTCGTTAGTTCAATCCCCAGTTCAAATTCATCATAGTTTTTACATCTCCTTCGACATGAAATAAAAACAAAGCCACCGAAAAACAAATACCTAAATTAGAAGATCAACCCAAGACCAAAAACCTCACCTATATACTAACCTCATTCTCTTCTTCTCTGAAGTTAATGCTAGCAGCCTACCACGGCCACGCCCCCCTAGTCAAACTGCTCCTCACCCATGGCGCCGACCCCAACCGTCTCAACGACCGCGGCCAAAGCCCCCTCGCGGGCGCCATCTTCAAGAAAGAAGACGCCGTCGTCGACGTCTTACTCGAAGGCGGTGCTGATCCCGAGTACGGGTGCCCGTCGGCTATGCAGTGTCTGGTCATGTTCAAGCAGCAGGATGTCTGGGGGAGTAAGTTTGAGAATGCGGTGGGGAGGGGGAAGGCTGGTGGTGGTGGTGGCGGTACGGCTACGTCTTGATTTATCGAGTGCACAGGATTGGATGTGAGAGCTGGGAAGTGAGATTGGTGAAAGTCCAGTTATGAACTTAAGAAGACAGACTGAAACCTTGGACCTTCACTAATATGTGAGTCGGGGAAAATACTGAAGTAAATGAGATGTATGCACGAGATAAGAATCTAAATCATAATGATTAAACAAGTTTCATATTCATGTTGTTATTCCTTATTCGAAAAAAAAAACGAGTCTTCGACCCACCCCTCGCATACAGTAATATGGTTTCCAGTTCAAGAAGTAAATGGTTTGCAGTTAAACAAGTTTCATATATAACATAACATCATTAATACCTATCACAAATGACTCTCGAATATCTCTATGTTACTTTATCGAGTAATTACTTTCATTATTACCAATACCAAGTACGACTCTGTCTACTTCAATTATGAATAAACAAAATTCTAGTTTGTCGGGTATTTCCCCTTCTGTGTATACCACTCCGCAATCCAGCCCGCCATCTGCGCGACCTCGCTATCAGCAATAGCCTTAGCATCCGCATTAACAGCCCAGTTCTCGCCGTAAAGATCCGAGCAATGCGTGCCATGCTTGAGCACTCTGACAGGCAACTCCTCCGTGCTCTTTAACGGTCCACCAGGTCGGAAGCTAGACGAAACAGTCGAGTCTCTCCAGGGATCCCACTCGCCGTTTGTGAGCATCAGGCGCGTGGTATTGGTTATATCCCACCCCCCCGTAAACTTATCGACCACAGCCGCGGACTTGCCCTTGTTGAAGCCGAAATCGACGCCAGGGAACCAGAGCGGGCACTGACTGCGCCAGTACTCGACGTTCACGAGCCGCGAGACAAAGGTCGTGTTGCCCTTGGGGGCGCCGTCTTGCCAGTACTCGAAGGGCGCGGTGCAAAGCAGCCAGTTCCATTGGCGGTCGCCGGTGTTAGCGGGGGTGAGGTCGTGGTAGATGGGGTTCGAGGCGTTGAGACCTTGCAAACATTCGGCGTTGTACTCGCCTTCGAAGTAGCCGTAGGACTCGCAGAGGCCGGGGAACTCGACTTCGTTCCACCACTTGGCGTAGCCGGCTAGGGCTTTGGTTAAGCCTACGCCGTTGGCGCCGGGGACCTTTTCGGTTGTGTTGGGCCATTGGTTCTAAAAGCGCGGGTTTGTCAGCAACCGCTTTAATTGGTAAGAGATCAAGACGACGTGTCTAGATGGTATTTACCTCGACGTAGTCGCAGAACTGGTAGTAGGGGTTGAAGCCGTCGAGGGGTTCTGAGTAGAACTGGCCTTCTTGCCACGACCAGGGTCCGTTCTCAAGGGCGCTAGTAACAAAAAAAGATCAGTTTATGCTATGTTGTGAATTCATCAGATCAAAATTAAAAACTTACGAGCCGAAATCAGCATCCTCCAGACTCGTGAGGTTGAACCTAGCCTTGAGCGCGTGCTTCTCCTTGGCACTGCCGTGTAACAAGACGCTGTCGACGTAATCGATCACAGCATTCAAATCCTTTGTGCAGTTCGCGGGGGTGGCCTCCTCGACGGGAACAAAGTATTGCCAAAAATCACTAATAGTCTCGACAACACCACTCGTGCCGTAGTAAGCCCAGTACGTGCCGGGATCGGTAGCAGCGATCCAGCCAGCCAGAGCACCGGGGTATGAGCCACCGGTAAAAACCCAGGGAGCGTCCTTTGCGGTGCTCTTGCCCTTCTTGTCGAAGGGGGCTTCCCAGTTCTTGGCGAAGTACGTGTTGTCCAGGATCGAGTTCTCGAGCGTCAGGTACTTGAGATTCTCGGGCGTGAGCGACTGGTAGGGAGACGACTCGCCCCAGTAGCGGTGCTCGAGGACGACAACGGCGCCACCAACTTCCTTAGCCATAAGACCGGTCAGACGCTGCTCGGTGGTGTAGGTCACGTTGAACCCGTCGGCGGCTTGCTCGCCGGGGTTGGTCAGGATGATGGGACTGCCCGATCCGTTCCAGAACTGCGCGCCATACCACCAGCGCTGCTTAAAGGTGCCGAGAGACGGATTCGAGTGGTCTAGGAGCTGGTCGAAGGTGCCCCAGCCGGCGGTGCCGTTCGCGAATTGAGGCGTGGTGGTCTCGTCGATGGGACCGATTTTCATGCCGGCAGTGCGAGCTCTCTGGAAGTTGGCCGAGACGCCGACTGCGCCCAGCAGGGCAGCAGCAGCTCTTGTGGAGGTCTTCATCTTTGCGCTCGTTGTCGCTCTCTGGGGATGTGAACTGACGAGGAGAGGATAGCAGCAGCAACACACGCCGAGCAGGCAGCAAGCAGGAAATAAAAAGCAATCAAGAGCTGTGCTAGCTGCTAGTTGCTGTCGATCCGGCGCGTGTCACTGTGCCGGGGACGGCTGGCCGCTCACCTCTTATATGTATACCTAGGGCAATACTGTATGCCATATGCGAGATAATGGATCCTGGCATCGCTACGTTGTCCTGTGAATCGGTCGGGTAAGCCGGGGGATCCCTTAGTCACAACCAGTCAATTGACGACATTGGATCGCCTAGAACAGGGCCGCACATCAGATGGAAATTGCCGGGCCCTCATTGCCACACTCTTTCGGGAAGCTCTTAGGGCGCTGAGCTGCGAGCTCTCAGTGGCCAAGGGCCAAGGCACGGTATAAGCTTCTAATATATGGGGTTTTATGCCGACCTTCCCGTTCTGCGTCACCACCTTCTGTTTTGAGTCAAGCCGTTGCGTTGTATTCCAGCCGTCCGATTCGCTCGGTGCTCCTCGCACCGACCCGCAGGGCTGGACGGGATCTGCGATACAAGTCTGGGCAAAGTTCGTTATGGGGTTTACTATTAAAATCGTTATCTGTTTGTACGGTAGAAAGATTTGCCAGCCGAGGCAGCCCGTTCATTTTCATTGCTCTCGATTTCTTACCATCTTGTAAATGATTTCAAGACAAGTCTCGTAATAAGATCTTCCTCTTCGGACTTATTATTTCTACGCACTCGAGCCAAGAAAGCACTGCCTATTCCGCCAAGAAAGAACGACCTGTTATTGATAATCGGGCTTGTTCTGCGTGCCAGTTGCTTCCTTAAGAAAATGAGATAGTGGCCGATCGTCATAGTGCCTTCAACAAACGGACTTGTATCCCGACGGCCGTGATTGGTTAGATTGGTTAATTGATGAAGATGGTCAGTTACAGGGGGTCGTTATCGCAATATCGCTCAATCTTGTAGAACTGACGTGAGCGAGTTTTCTATCGAACATTTCCTGCGAGTAGAGCTTAGGGAACTACGGGTAATTAATGTGTGACCAGGCATTATGGAATGTCCCCTGCCGAGAGCTTCTGGGTATCCTCACCTAGTAGGTACACGAGGTTTTCACTGTTACCAGTGGTCCAAGGTATCACCTTCTATGTGTTGACCTGAATCGCGAGGAAGAAGGTGAGTACTTGGTAGAACAAATATTGTGTAACAAGTAGTCTTTACACAGACTATTGAGCTCGCCTTGCGCCTCTTGACAAAAACCTGAACAATCCTGATTTTCGACCAATGCACCATAACTGACCCAGCGCAGAGTTACTGGTACACTTTACTCTCTTGCAAAGACAACAGCAATAAGGAACAACCGAACAGCCATATCTCTCAACCGGACGTCCTCCCTTTTTCTCATCAGAGCATTAGCATCGGACGTGGTAACAGGTCTAGTGCTGGTTGATGATGATGATAATGATGATAGCGCGGCGGCCGTCGACATCGTGACTGTGACTTCGGACTGAGAAGACGAGCATGATGGTGATGGGGAAGAGCTATGGGTAGGATAAGGCCTTGGGCTTGAAGTGTAGGGAGTGTAGGAATAAGATGATGCGGAGGTTTGTGTGCTTGTCCTTGTGCTCATCGTCGTGTAGGACGACGGTTCAGGGACGGCCGCGTGCCATGCCGTTAGGCGCACAGTGTCTCACGGCAGAGTGATCCGCTGGGTAGCTGCCAAGTACTGACGTTGGTGTTGTTGATGAAGTAACCATTTGCTTTGACGTGCTGCTGTCGCTCTCATCATAGCCGGATACCTCGTAGATATGCTTGGTTTGTGTACAAGCTGTTGTTGGTGTCTTCGTGGTTGATGCCTCATTTTTGTTGCTTATGAGATATGGCTTGTTGGTCGACGTTGTAGTTGTAAATTTAATTGAAGTAGTGGCCGTATGTGTGGTCTTGGTAGTCGTGGTGTCTGAGGCTACCTTTTATCTAGAACTTTCCCTCGAGGTGATTGATATCTTGTAGGTAGTTGGTTCAATAGTTGAGGTTGTGTGTGCCTGGTACGAGGACTCAGCGGATGTGGTGTTCGCCGTTGTCGGTTTTACAGAGGTGGTTGTTGTTGTTTCTGCCTTTGTTGTGCTACTTGTGGGGTAACCATCTGGAGTTTTGCTGGCTTTGTTGGAACTGGTGAGTGCTGTAGATAAGAGCGAGGTGATAGAACTTAGCTCGCTGTCTGTCGGATACTTCTGTGACGAAGCAACACGATATGCTGATGTGGTCGTCTCTGGTTTGACAGTGCTCATTATGCCTATTTGATATGGGCTAGTATTGTAGTGACTAGTATTGTATAAAATTGCCGCTTTCTTGCCGCCCGGACTTGTTGTCGTCTAAGCTTTCGTCGTAGAACTTTTAAGCTTGATGGGATAGCCAGGCGCTAATGAGGTATCATAGTGTAAGGTTGTCGATAACTCTGGTTTTACGGAACTCGTTTAACTTATAGGGTATGCAATAGCGGAGATAGTCTGGTAATTGGAGGTATTGGATGACTCTTTGGATGTTAGGGGCTTGGTAAGATGCCCATTAGTAGAAGTCGTCTTATACTTTGTGGTTATGGATGGTCCTGTGAGGCTAGTTTGACTTGTTGGATATCCGGGAGCTGGTGACTCTTGATTCTCATACACAGAGCTTTTTGGAGATTTCGTAGTGGCAAAGCGTGATGAAATCAAGGTCCGAACAGTCTTTGATGACTGCTCGTAATTTAAAGGCTCAGTCGGGTAAGATGGTGTAGAAGACTGGGTTTTCGTTGGAGTCTTGTACTTTGAGGTGGTGGACAACTTCTCGGGGCTTGTGAGACTAGAAGAGTATTGGTGTGGAGACGAAACAAGTATCGTTGTTGTTGGATACCTCGAGTCTGTCGTCGTCGTCCTTAGCGCAGAAGAAGAGAGGGAATATCGAGGAGAGGTGAAGGCGACGGAAGACGGTGCTGGTTTTGCATTGTAGCCAGTACCGGTATCGGTTGGGTTTACATCATAAGCCGTGGTCGTTTCAGAGCGAAGAGGGGAGACGATATATTGAGGAGATGATGAAGTAACAGAGGACGATTCTGGCTTGACGTTGTAAACAGTGATTGTGATCATCGTGGTTGTAGGCGCCATCTTCTTCGTATTGGTCGAGGTAGGTGTTCTTATCTGGTAAGTAGTCCCAGGCAGTTCTGTCGAGTAACTATATGTCACACAAGAACACGCTGAGCTAACAGTATAGTTGTCTTCATTCTGACCCTGTGTTTAGGATTAGCAACAAGAGCAGTGAGTATGGTGTTTATGCTGATTCGGAGCTGTCTGATCTTATCTTCAAAAATACTTTACCTACCTCGAGAAGTCCGCCATCCCTTTCACCCATAGAAACTTGGTCTATAGATACCTAATGTTTAGATAGATCGCGTTCGATCAACTCTGATGAGTTCTTGATGTAATCATTTCCCTGTTGCTCGTCGACATGGACGCCGTTCACACTGGCCGTAGGGAAGGTCTGACTTTCCTCCAGTGCATGCAGGATGCTTGGAAGGGCGAGAGTAGCAAGAGTGATAGACGTGATACGCATTTTGATGGCTTAAGGGGTCAGAGTAGCCTGTTATTGACAATCCAACCAATGTGCGATACCTGATACCAGCTTCTACGCTGTCCAGGGCCAGAGGCTACCAAGTGAGTGAGCAGATTGCCCCGAGAATGGAGATGAGTGCAGAACAGGATATTGCTTTTTTTCCGAGAGCATACTTGCCATATAAGGCTTCTTGAGACTACGAGCTAGCATCTAACACTAGGTTACCTGGTTTGGAAGGCATGGAGACACTGATGCGTTCCTGTCAATGCCAGTACATTTCTGGAAATTCCAATACTAGGTGTCAAAGCATGGAGAATGTGATAATTAGACTCTGGCTCAGGAAAAATGCGACTTAGCTACCTGCTAGATGATGACATTGCACACCTAGACTGACAAGATATGCCCAAGACTGACAGCAGCAATAGTCATCAAATAAGGAACTGAGAAACACGGGTATAATCCATCCAGTACACTCTTATTCTTTCTTTTTGTGCTGTTGTCGTTCCCTGCGTACTGCAGCTGGCCAATGCAGGCACCGATACTACCAGCCTGGCATGCCATCGACCTGCGGGGACGGGAATGTGAATATAATATTACGATCCAAATATCTTAACAACCAGCGAAAGCTCGAGTGTTATTTTTCAACTGCATCATTTGCATTCTCTTAACAAGCGATAGTATTTCAAGGATCGGGTGAAGTTGCCGTCAACGAATGCGTACGTAAGGCACTTTATCAAGCGGGCATGCCTTGCTACCTGGCTAGACAAATAGTTGAAGTCTCCCGTACTCGAGTATAGCCTGTATCAGTATGAGAAAGCTTTCGAGTCTATATGTATGACTCTACTTGCCTGTGGCTTGCGAAGTGGTCTAATCTCATGATTTACGTGACGTCATACATGGGTTGATTAGCATATATATGTATTCCTACTTCCTTCAGGCGAACTCAAAGTTGCAGCTACGCCGCAGAACATTCAATTCATTTCAACCACTTTCTTCAATCCGGCAATCCGGCGAATCAAAAAAGATGGCTTCGGGAAGTCTCAATGGTGGGTGTTCTCGAAGGAAATGGCGTGTCATTTACGGTGACTGATTGCGATTGGGATAGTATTCAAGCAGCCGCTCAAGCTGTTCTCGCAACAGCCAATGACGGGCTATTTCCGGGACGGGTACTGCCGGACTGGAGGGGACCAAGACCCGGGCAACCACGCGGTAGCGGGAATCGTGACGGACGAGTTCCTGGACTACTCGGCGTCTCGCGGCAACGACCTGCGGCAGATCGGGCTCAAGGGCGGGTGCCGGTGGTGTCTCTGCACGGCGCGGTGGCTCCAGGCGTACGAGGCGTACCGGAGGGGCAAAGTTAGTAATCTGGGGGTGCCTCGGGTGGATTTGGAGGCGACGGAGGACTCGGCGCTGGGGATGGTTGATCTGGAGACATTTCGCAAGTTTGCGGTGCAACCGAGGCCGGGTCCAGGTTCTTCAACCGAGTCTACATCTTCTGCTAGTGGCACGAATGGCAGTGGAGCATGAAATCTGTCACTGTCACTGTCACTCGTACACGTAACACCTCCATGTCTCCAATACTCCGTAGGGTATAGAAAACACCTCGGGTAGGGAGAGGTGTGAATGAATATTGCCACGGGCTGTCATCTGATTTGATGTGGGTGTTCACCCTTTCGGGTTGCATATGCAGAGTGAAGCGCTACTGCGGGGAAGTGGGAATAATATGAAACATTGCTGGTGGTCATGGCGCTGCCAGATGACTTTGTACTGCTTATTACACGAACCATATTCGCTACTCGCGCCATTTTACAGAGCAAAAGAATTGATGTGTTGTCTTGAGGATCACGACAGCCAATGTCCATACATAGTAAGGGTTTGTTATTGGGGACATACGATACCGGATGGTATGCTTTGACAGCATGGATAATCAAAAGAGCGAAATGAATTATCTCATCTCGCACGAAAAATGTTTTGAAAAATGTGTCGCCAATGGGATTGAAAATAGCGGAAGGTGTTATAGACAGGGCTTTACCCACCATCTCGGAGCACACGCCTTCTTAGGCGTTGTTTTCTTTCCGAATGGCCCCAAAAAGAACAAGAAGGGTTGAGGATTGAAGATTGAAGATTGCAGATTGAAGATCATTGAAGATTGGAAATTATCAAACAAGACTCTGAAACAGCGACATGATTACCAGATTGAGTACATAAGGTAATAATATAGCTAGGGCTATCGGTTTTGGCCAAGAGAAATGGTGATCATGGTCTGCCCCTGAAGACCGGGACGTTTACCTGTGGTGTTCGACTCGGGACGTAGCGTGTCGCGAGGCACTATAAACTGAACTGAACTTGTCGGCGCATGTGGTCCGTTGCAGGGGGCCTTTCTTACCAGCAACAGCTTAGCTCCAGGGGGAAGAGAAAAAAAGAGACGGGATGAATGCGCTTCTTTTGATCCATCATCCCCATTTCTTACTAGGTACGGATCCGTACCTATCGTCTGTTTTTTTTGAAGAGCATGTTGTTATTGTTGTTGTTGTTGTTTTGTTGACGGGGATATTTTCCCAACACCTTCACCTTCACCTTCAATTCTCCTCTTCTCCAAGACTACCGTGTCCTCCTCCTCCCTCGTTTATCTAAGGGGAATGAATATTGGAAGTATTCGTCATCCAGAGATTTTCTCTCCAACCCTGGGTGCATCACCCGCTTTTGTTGCAACGTCGCTGTCGACCCCTGTGTTGTACATGATCTACCGACATTCCAGACAAACTGCACACAGCCATGTAATAGTAATGCCCTCTTGCATCCACATCTTTGGCTAGTTGAATCCTCTCATCATCATGATCATCGACAGTCGCTGAATTAACAAGACTCGACTCGAACTCGACCCGATAGCAAAAGACATCCACTACAACACTTTATTGATTACCTACTAGAATCAGACATGTCCTGACCTGACTGACTGACTGACTGACTGACCGACTGACTGAATGTCTGGCTGACTGCTTATTTGACCGACCGCCCCAATCCTACTTCAGCGATGCATTCGCCAGAGCAGGCCCGAAGGCCCCAGCAGAAGAAGCAACGCCCCGAGCTGAACCTCAACACTGCAGCCGCCACCCTCCCCAACCAAAGACTCCAGAAACAACCTGTTCTATCCAAGAGCAACAGAGGTCCGCCTCTCACCAACTTCAAGGTCCCCTTATCCGGCGGCTCAACTGCCAATTCCAAGCGAAGCTCAGAAGACTCCTTCCTCGAAAATGATTTTCCCGACGACATCCAAAACCCCAACGGCCACCGCCATCAACGTCCTCCCCGAGACTCTCACGATCTCTCTCTACCCAATCAAGACTTCACCCGCGACTCCCTGCTGGGGAACATGCTGAACTCCCTCGATCAGTTTTCCCTGAGCAATATCAACACCCCGACCGCCCATACCTTCAACGACGACGGAGACCCATATGGAGTTCCGAGGCATGATAGCTTCTCCCCGTCTATGACAAACACCTCTCGCCCACCTGCCAATCTCTACAGCACAGCCCACCCTCATCCTCACGCACACGGCTATAGCTACAGTTCCGATTTCGAAGGCTTCGACGACGCTGCCAGCAAGATCTCCAGCCAATTCTCCCGCGGCCGCCGTAGCAATAGCAGCTCCAACTTCCAGGCTGGTGGCCTGCCTCGCATCAACAGTATGCGTGAGCCTAGCTTGCCTAAGCGGCCCCTACATTCTCGCGGCGGTAAGACAAGCAAGAGCAGCAGTACTACTAGCTTCGACGGCGCCTACGCCCAGACCCAGAACGCCCAGCGGAGGGCACAAGCAGATCGCGCGAGGTCATCGAGCTTGGACTATGGCGAATCTGGTGCTTGGAAGACGGAGAACGACAGTACCTTTCTTGTTGATGACTACGACGCAGCGCCCAACCCGACAGTTCCAGGAGGTCCCAGGAGACCACCCCTCCCAGCTATGCCGCCTCCACCTCCCTCTGCTGTTCCCTCGGAGCACGATACCAAATCATCTGATCGCCAGAAGGGAGCCCGATCCAGAAGTGGCACCAACAAGACAACACAGTCTAAATATGCCCCCTCTCGCGACGTAGCTCCCCCCGTACCTTCGTTCGGCGGTGACTCGGCTCCCGCGCCGCACGTCGGGTACGAGAAGTCTAAGGTGACCCAGCAACCAGCCGAGCCTGCCGCCACTCCACCTGTGAAGGAGAAGCAAGGCTTCTTCAGTCGCCTATTCGGAGGTTCGCGATCTAATACACCCCCAGCCGTCCCAGCCGTCACAGCAGAGCCGCCGACCTCTGCTCCTGCGGCTCCTACACCCGTTGTTCCGCATCCTAGCGGCACGAATAAGACACAGCACATTGCGTCTCAGATGAAATCTCAGTCGGCTCCCCCCACACGAGACTCCGATCCTCTTCCCGCTCAGCCGCCACATATCATCCAGAAGAAATCTTCTTTCTTCCGGAGGAGAAAGAAGTCTGTTGCCGAACCCCCGGTGCCGCCCCTCCCTCTGCCTCATCACCTCGACCTGAGCAAAATCAGTGAGCCTTCCATCCCCAAGGCCGAACAGAGTCCTGTGAGTAGTCTTCGTCAGGTCATGAGTCCGTACTTGAAAGGAGGGCAGCCTGCCACTCCTCAGGAAGCCTGGAGTCCACATCGCGATAGTAATGCGCGACTCTTCGAATCCGAAATGAGGGCAGAGAGCAACCGTAGAACTAGGGGTTTCTCCCCTGAATATGAACCAAGTCCTAACGCAACGATTCGGACCGTCAAGTCCACTTCGGCACTGAAGAACCAAGAGTCCAAGTCAGGACCGCGATGGGGTGGTCACGTCGACAGCCCCAAGCGTCCTCCTCCAGGAGTACCCCCCAAGCCCAAGGCTGCCAATGACCCTGACTCGACCACTTTCTTTAACGACAGTAGCGATGAAGAAAAGGGTACCACACCTCGTCAAAAGCCACGCGGGAGACCTCAGACAAGTAAAGCTAATTCATCCCCGGCTTTCACACTTCCCAAGAAGAATCTCGAACCCCTTCCTCGCATCCAAGACGGGGCGAAGCAGGATATCGCTCAGGCTCAGCGTTCGCCGAGTCTGCTGCTCCAAAAGAACACAACTGATGGAGATCAGACGCCTGTCAGCCTCGAGGTGCCGAGTGCAGAACCCCGACCTGCATTGAGCAGGTCAGCTAGCAGCGTGCCAAGTGTAACCGTCGACAGCTCGCAGGCTAGCCCTCAGATCCCTAATGGTCCGCTGGACGAACCAGAAGTGAGCATAGGCGAGCCCACCGAAGACGATCGGCAAAAAGCCCAAGGCATCTTTGATGGTGATGAGGACTTCATTCAAAAGCAGAAGGCGGCAGCCTGGATGGGTGAGGAAGGTCCTGTGCGGCAGCGGACTCTACGAGCATATATGGACTTGTATGATTTTAAAAACCAGAGCGTCATCACTGCCCTCCGACAAGTCTGTACTCGGCTCGTGTTCCGGGCTGAAACACAGCAAGTCGACAGAATCCTGGTGGCTTTTTCTACTCGCTGGTGTACCTGCAACCCGAACCACGGTTTCAAGGCTACCGGTGAGCACGATCCTTCTCGCATGATGAGTCTAGCTAACAATTATGTTCCCAGATGTAATTCATACGATGTGCTACTCGATCATGCTTTTGAACACCGATCTCCACTTGGCAGATATTGATCAGAAGATGACCCGAAGTCAATTCGTCAAAAACACGATGACCACAATACAATCTGCCCTGGCCGATTCTGTTCCTGAGGCCTTTAACAGGTCTAGCATTCTACCTTCGAAGGGGTCTCTACTAAATCCGATCGAATCGGACACAAGCACACCTGTTGATGGGGAATCGGAAAAACCCAGCTGGCGAGCATCCTTCAAACCGCCTCCTCGGTCTGAATCGTCACTGGGTTTCCATTCGGACACACCTGTCGACACATGCGGCCCATTGGTCAAAGCCCCATTCGATGGCACCATCAAGGCGTGGGAAGGTCAGGTAGAAGTTGTCTTGAAGGATGTTTACACATCGATTCGCGACGAAAAGCTTCCTCTCTTTGGTGCTGATCCTAACTTTCAACAGCCACAACCCCAGACAGGGCTTTCTGTCATTGGTATGCTGAAGCGCACGCCTAGCGTATTAAGCAAGGCACCCTCTGAGAGTCAGATCTCTCTTCGCGGACGCATCAACGAGTCTGCCCGCAGTCAGACTGCGGGGCGATGGAGTTCCAAGAGCCGGTCCCGCCCTCGATTCGGTGGCAATGGATTCTCTTCTAGTAGAACTAGTTTTGAGGATGGCAATTCCATTTGGAGCCCTACTGGATCATCCGCTACCTGGAGCCGATACTCATTGGGCAGAACACAGACATCGCCTTCGATGGACTCTTTCGCCTCTGGTTACCCTTACGGCGAGTATCAACAGTCTATTGGGTTTGCCAATGCGCTCGGTCAAGCTATTGGCCGAGATGATTCCTCCATCGCAAATAGCGCGCAATCTATCATGAGCGACGAGTTTCCGAACAACCAGCTATTGGAAGATGAGTCACTTGAGCTTCTCGGACCCCCTTGGGTCAAGGAGGGCCTGGTCATTCATAAACACCACCTCGATGGTGTAGATAAGAAGGCTAAGGACCGTAATTGGAACGAAGTATTTGCCGTTGTTCAGAAGGGGACAATGAGCCTCTTCTCCTTTTCCACCAAATCGATGCGTCAGAAAGCCCGTAATGGCCGGAAACACGCTGCGGGCGCGGTTGTTGGCGGTGGCAACTGGCAGGAGAATGCGACTAATATGGGAAGCTTCTCACTACGTCAAACCCTAGCATCGGCGCTCCCACCACCAGGTTACTCTCGCACCAGACCCCATGTATGGGCACTCAGTCTTCCCTCGGGGGCTGTGCACCTCTTTCAAGTCGGTACACCTGAGATCAGCAAGGAGTTTGTTTTGACGGTCAATTATTGGAGTGCACGCCTCAGTACCCATCCGCTCATGGGAGGCGTGAGCAACATAGAGTATGGGTGGAGCGATTCGGTCATTAACACTGCTCTGGTCGGTACCGTGGACGAGCCACCAACCATGCCGAAACGTCCTGACAGTGCTGCTGCTGGCCGAACAAGCATGCATAGCCGCCAAGGAAGCTTGCAGAACAGCATTCGCTCCTCATTCGACGTTGGCGGCAATAACCGGACTAAGCTGCCAGGTGATCGTATATACATCGCTGAATGGACCCCGCCCTCCCAGTCACTACGGCCGAGCCAGTGCTCAGAGGCTGAACAGCTCGAAACACTGCTTGCATATGTGAAATCTGTCGAAGATGAGCTGCAGCAGCACAATCAGCTGCGCTCGCCCATGCTCCTCGCTTTCACGCCGCGGGGCAACAATGCAGGTAAAGCCATGGCGAACTGGGAGCGGAAGAGCAGTTATCTGTTGAGGGAAATCGTCAAGTTCAGGACGTATGCCGATTGTTTGCAACATGCTGGCGAGCGGCGCGGCCAGATTACTGCGGAACGCGAGAATGCGAGGAAAGCGGCGAGGGGAGAGGAGATTAGTGATGAGGATGGGGATGAAGAGGGGGATATGACATTGAAGGTTGCATGAGCAAGCGAGGTGTTTGCTGGAGTTGACTGCATCTTACAGCTTTTGATGCCCTTTTTGAACGAAACGATAACAAGGAAACGAACCTGCTACTTATTGATACCCAGTAGAACGGAACATACACTTAATGTCTTGTTGTGTGTTACTAAGATACATATGTACAATTATCACAATGACAATTTTCTCTTCTTTATCTTCTTTCCAAAATGCCCTTATTGGTAGTACAATAACAGATGCAACAGAAGAAGACATGTTAAGAGGAACTTGACCGTTAGTGATGAATTATGTTGAATTATAATACAACCCTTGATACCCCCAATCAGAACCGCATACCAAAACTGCTCCCACGCTGTATCAGGAGAACACTCAGGAGAACACGGGCAAAAACACCGGGCTTTCTTCATTGCATTGGTCGCGCCCCAACGCGCAGAAGCAACAGAGAGGTGCTATCACGTGGCGTTGACGACGGCACCGAGATCTAGTTCACGAGCTCCGTGCTTGCAACGCTCGTAAGGCTTCGGGCTAGCATATTCAAGTTTCTTTGGTGTTTTGTTTTTTTCTTCTCCCAGGCCGTCTTTTGTACCTTGGTCTTGCCTGCCGTCTCCCATCCATCGAGTGAATTGACCACAGTACTGAGTAGAAGGCACTGCTCCACTAACACTATGTAGGGTTTCATACAAGGTCAGATATTGGCAGATAGGTAGTCTCAGCCTCTTTATCCTCTCCAAGACTCTAGATCGTTAAGGTTCTTGGTCCACGGATTTATTGAGTTCTTACAGTGTATTCCTCTGTCCGGGCGGTCTGGGCAGGACGTTCACCTCACCTTCAGAACTCTTATATTAGTTCAGCACACAGTGGCTCGTAATAAAGCATTGGAATACCTCTGCAATTGTTAACATAACATCTCCGTGGTCAAGCGCGTAGCTGAGACTCTAGGGTCACAGAAGGTCGCATAGCGTGTGTCGAGGCCAGGTATCTAGGTACTAGGATCTGGCCTATCAACTCTGGATCCTCTCAATGGTGACCATGTGTCCCTGACTCGTAAGCCTAATCACTAGCTCCGCCGGGTGCACCACTTTCGAACTATATGCCCTAAAATCCTATATAGGGGAATATGGGGGTGAGATGGCGTTATTAGAGAGCTCAAGACTCTTTGGTATCGGTATTTTGACCGGCTATTACGGCTCTGTTAACCAAACAGATGAGGGTGTCAGCATACTACAACTACAAAGGTCGAACCATAGATGAATGTATCGCCCCCAAGTTGCGATCCAGTCGTGCACAGACGCAGTGACCTTGGGCAAAGCAGAACAAGTATCTTTCGCAGCCAAACTTCCCCTGCGAAAACCCTTGCTAGCCTTGTGATTAGCGCGACACTTTCATGGGGGACCTCAGTACGGCTAGATATGATTCAGATAAAAATCACCCCCCAAAAACCTTTATGCAGACCCCACAACGCGACCCGCGACGCGTTTTAATTTTAAAACTTCTCCAAACCACCTCTTTTCTTCCAACCTCATTTTTTTAATAATACCTATAATTCTATATAAAAAATTAAGCAATTATTTATAGCCGAAAAATAATAAAAAGAAATAGCTTTTTTTTATAAATTTGTATAACGATCGTATTAATAATAAATAAAAAGTATAGCAAAAAAGATATTTTAAAATAATTCGGGATTTATCGTAATATAATATTTAATATTATAAAATAATAAATTAAAATTGCGACTTTTTGATTAAAAAAATTTCTAAAAAAACCTAAACTACTAAATTTTATTTATATTTTAAAACTTTTTAATATTATATAATAAATATTTAATATTATATAAAAATAATTTATTATTCGCGTTTTAAAAAATATAAGTCGAAAAATAAGTTTTTAAATTTATATTTATATTTTTTAAATAAAAAAACTATATTATTAAAAATTTCGGAAATATATTTATTTATTACTAAAATTAATATTCGAAAAATTTAAATTTATATATATTTAGAAGCAAAAAAAGTTTAAATTAATTTAAATATATATATATTACGATATAAGGCTTTTGGGGAGGCAAGGCTTTGTATTTACCTATAGAATCGATAAAAAATCTGAAGCTAAAGAAAAAGAGAAATCAACAAAAGGTGCGCACATGTGTAGAGTTACATAAATATAGGTGCGTAGGGCGCATTTCCCGCTAAGCCCAGACTTGCCTATTTGGGCCTAGCTGATTTAGGCGGCATTACTTTAAAGTCACCGATATAGCCTCACGTTATTATATAAATAAAATTAATAATTTTAAATTATACTAATTAATTTATTTTAAAAATATCTATTTAAATAAATATTTTGTAATTTTTAATATTAATAATAATATTAGCTAAATTTAATAATATAATAATAAAATATATAATTATTAAATAATTAACGTTATTATTTATAATAAAATAAATATTTCGATTATAATATAAAATATTATTTAAAAAAGCAAAAAGTCCGATTTTATTATTATAAAACGAAATATTATATTTAAAAATAGAAATTATATTTTTAAATTATATATAAAAATATTAAAAAAAGTATTATTACTTTATTATTTTTTAAAACGTTTTTTTTAACAAAATAAGTTTAAATTTATATCTTAAAGTATTTTAAAAAATAGCTAAAAATTTATAAAATTTAAATAATAAATTAGTTTATTTATAGCTTTAATATAAATTTTATTAAATATATCTAATAAATTTTAAAAAATATCTAAAAATATATTTATTAAAAAAAAACAAAACAAATATCGTAATACTAAAAAATTAAATATATAAAATATAATAAAAAATTTCTTAATTATTTATAAATATTTTTATTAATAATATACCTCAAAAACTAACAATATTACGTAAAGCCCGTAGTTAATATACAAAATATTAAAGCCTCGAAGGTTATAATTATAGAGAATATAATTTTATTTCATTTGTAGCTATTTTGGTAGAGAAATACGATATTGAAGATATGTGGTTAATCCAGGGGGTTGGGGAATGCGGGGTCTGCACAAAGGTTTTTGGGGGGTGATTTTAGATAACCTGGAGATTCTGTTCCCCATGATGCCCACACTTCGTGCCCCCACCCTGGCATAAATTAACCGATTCTGACCATCTAAGAAATTCTACCCCGGTTCTTGGGGTTCGGGAAACCTGGTTCGTGGGGGAGCTGATCGTGGTTAAGCGGGATAGTTTCTCCTCATTCGGTACTTTGTCATGGCAAGTCATATAAGAGGTCAGGTCCTGTATACATGACTTGATGTTGTAATATAGGATCACTGAAAGACTGTGTTGTGAGGTCGCTTCCTATTCATCCCAGAAGCGAAGCAGCAAAAGTACTTCGACGTGGCGGAGACACCAAGCTAAACTACCTTAGGGTAGAGCATAGTCAGTCAAAATGAGCAACACAATCAAAGATGTCGACACAGGCAGCGCGAACCATGCCGAAGTCGAGAGCAACAGCAACAGCAAACACGTTAACGTCGTCGGCGGCATCGGCATGGGCACGGAGCGCGTAATTCTCACAGAAGAAGACGACAAGCGGATCCGGCGCAAAACAGACAAACACATCCTCTCCATCCTCATCGTCGTGTACTTTCTGCAGATCCTGGACAAGACCACTTTAGGCTACGCGGCGACCTTCGGATTACAGAAGGATACGGGGCTGGTCGGAAACCAGTATAGCCTCGTCAGCTCGATCGGGTATATCGCCCAATTAGGCTGGCAGCCGTTCTCGTCATTCTTGATCGTGAAGGTCCCGCATCGGATCTTGATGCCGTCTCTCTTGCTGGGCTGGGGAATTGCAGAGGCGAGTCTCGCGGCTGCGAATAATTTCCGAGATCTGCTTGTCAGCCGGTTCTTCCTGGGATTGTTTGAGGCCGGTTGTCTGCCGTTATTCAGCGTTATCACCTCCCAGTGGTACCGCCGGAATGAGCAGCCGATGCGCGTGGCCTGGTGGTACGGGACGAACGGCTGGGGCACGATTGTTGATGCGGCATTGAGTTACGGGTTGGGACATATCAACAACACGCACTTCGAGTCCTGGCGGATCATCTTCCTGTTCGTGGGACTTCTCACGATCGCGACGGCACCGTTCGTGTACTGGTTTTTGGACAACGATATTCCATCTTGCCGATTCCTGTCTGAGGAGGATAAAGCGAAGGCTATTGAGCGGTTGCGCGCTAACCAGACCGGTGTTGGCACGAGGAAGTTCAAGTGGGATCAGATTGCCGAGCTGGCGCTTGATCCGAAGACGTATGGCTGGCTTGTGCTGTCGTTCCTTATCAATGCCGGTGCGGGCGTGGCTAATGTCTTTGGCCCGCTCATCCTGAATGGCATTGGGTTTGACAAGTACACGACGTCGCTGCTTAATATTCCCTACGGCTTCATCTTATGGGGCGTTGCTATGCTGGCTTCGTGGATTTGCTGGAGGACGAAGACGAAATGGTATGTCCTGGGCGGGCTGATCATACCTGTTATTGCCGGTCTGGCGGTTTTATATGCGGTCCCGAGATCCGGACATACAGGCGCGTTGATTGTGGGGTACTATCTTATTGCTTTCTTGTATGGGTGTACGCCGGTCCAGTTGTCGTGGATGATTTCGAATACGGCTGGTACGACTAAGAAGAGTGCTATTATGTGTTTGTACACCCTTTGACTCTCCCTCCCTCCTTACACCCTTTTCAAGTGCGAAACTCGAAACTCGTAAGCAGTGTACTAACCACTGCGTTTCATCAGCCGTCTATAACGCCGCCTCATCAGCAGGCAACATCGCCGGCCCGCTCCTTTTCAACGCGAAAGATGCCCCAGAGTACCTGCCCGGACTACGGATCATTTTAGGATTCTTCATCGCCGTGCTCGGTGTTGTTATTATACAAGCTTTCGGTCTTGCGTTCCTGAATAAGATGCAGGAGCGCAGACGTGTGCGTAATGGCAAGCCGGCGAAGATCGTGGATACTAGTATGGATGATAAGTACCATGACTTCGAGGAAGCTGCAGCTGGTGACGTGCTTGTTGGCGGCGCTGAGGGTACCGCTGAGGGGGTTGAGGCTGCTGAGCAGGGTGTTGTTGCTGGTGTGGGACATGCGCATATCGGTGATAATGCGTTTGCGGATCTGACGGATCGCCAGAATGATGAGTTTGTTTACATTTTGTAGTTTGGCATCGCTTAGATTTTTGGTTATGCCAACGTGCCCATATATGTATGGAGATACTTCGGTAGCGGTTGGTCTCTTTTGAGAAGATTACCAAGCTTGAATAGAAATATCATTCTCAACATATAAACCAGTGTGTACAGTCTCACTCATCTTAAACGCATCACGGTTTTAGCGGCACATGCATATGTAACGTTTCTAAGGTCACTGCTACAACCAATATCGCAGTTACTCAAAAAGTTAGGTCTTTAATAAATATCTCTTGTTTAACTGATCGAATCAGCCGATAGCATACATCGTTCCACGAGACCTTTAATATATACATCCGAATTGTTGCCCTGCCACTTCCCCGGATCAATCGCACTGGGATCCTTATCTAAATCCAACGCATCCTCAACTATGGCAGTGAGCTCATCTAGGTCGGGCCGTTGTGTTACATCTCCAATGCATCTCAACACTAGCTCTCCCAACGCCCTGTCCACGTCAGGTCTGCTAGTGTCGAAGTTGATCCTGCGCCAAATGCCCAACACACTCATCATAGTCTGGCACCGCAAACAAACAGGTTAGTGGTTAATGCCTACGAGATAAAACTTATGTTCGAGACGAGTTTTGGGGGAGGGGGGGCTTGGGCTCACCATGCCTATGCTGTAGACGTTCGTTTGCTCTATGTTGCTTCAGGTTTTTCTTGTCAGCCATATGATAAAATACCATGTTCAAGTGACAGGAGACAAGAGGAGTTTTAAAAGAAAGAAAAAAGCTTGCATACCCCCAATACCCATTTGAATCTGCTTCCGTCTCTGCGCATCCGAAGTCGATAAGTTTGAGGATGGGTAGAAGAGAGTGCTCCTCTTCGTGGGGTCTGAGATCATCGAAGACGACTATGGCAACCAGAAATCGGGTTAGCAGAGTCGGCCTTGCTTTACATGAAGGAATACGGAGAAACTGACAATTTGCCAAGTTCACAAGGTCCATATGAGCAATGGTGAACGCCTGCCATCTCTGCGGATTGGCCCTCAGTTCCGTCAGGGATTCCATCAGGACAGGGTCGTCATCCCTACGATTCGGGGGATAGCAACAAGCGCACATCATGCGTATTACTAGAGCGAAAACATGTGTGAGTTACAAGCATATATATCATACAATCTCTTACAAAACAGTCATTCCAACTCTGCGTGTGCCCAGTTAAATTTAGTCTACTTACAGCACAGGAAAATAATCCAGCATACTCTATTCGGAAGATTCTCCGTCCTCCGCACCCGCATCAGAAAGTCGTCGAGAGTCCCATGACTAGCTAGCTCCGTTATCAAAGCGACGCGATGATTAAGTAGACCCGTCGTCGGGGTGTTATCTAGTTCTTGGCTGGCTGCTCGCGGTTGTGCTATATGAAGGGCGCCACGGAGTTTCTAAGATCATAAAAGCAACGACGAGTTAGAGATTTAAATGGCCTTCGTTGAGTACATGGTTACGTCCTCAGCCGATTATCAGGACGGACGGAAGAACAAACCTGGAGAAAATTTATTTCCTTCTTCAGGTCGTCCACATCCCTTTCGTGCTGCGAGAATTTCACCGCCCAATTTTTGAAGAAAGTACCACCTCCGGGTCCCTGGACATATTCTCGAAAAATAAAGGCGGTGCCAAACGCTCCCGATCCTAGTTTCCTCTCATAGTGAAAGTTGGGGTGGTTTGTAAAATAATCTCTTGCGACTTCTTCCTCGGAACGGGAAGTGTTTATTCTAAAAGGGTAAATGCCCTTGGAGTCGGAATCAGTGTCGGGTAATTCCATCTTGGATTATTGATAAGAACCATTGAGCTGTCGCGTTTTGTTTTTTTCTTGTTTGCAGCTCTAAGTCACTTATGCGGAGGGACTAAGAGTCGCATTGTACAGTTACGCGTGGTTGAGACTACCGGATCCGGTCATTTATTTCAGGGGGTAACTATTGCCATGAAACAAAGACAACTATGTATGTACAATTTGTTGTTTAGTTCATAATGTACATAGTCCATAAAGTTCTACAGTAAGAGATGTTCAAGATGTTCTAGATGTTCTCCTCATTCAACTAAAGTCTCTATCACACGTTCAGACGTAGCCCAAAGTTCCTTCGCAAGCTTTTCATCGCCAGCATCACCAACAAGCGCCTCGATCTCACCCGGAGGCACGAGAAAAGCGCCTTTGAACCTCTCTCGTTGAGTGAGTACTTTAGGACTAGTTGTTGCGAAGAGAGGCATCGCAGCACCTTCAGCTAGTGTAAGTCTGCCGTCGAGAGTACGGCCTTGTCCTGACTGTAGCCATTTTATCACTCCATCTATGCGACCAGGGTGTGAGATAGTGATTAGTACAAGAACGGTCTAGATGCGAGAAACCGAAGGAAAAGAAAAGGAAGAACATTACGGGCAAGCAAGCATAGGACGGACTCACCTGTATTGAACAAACCCGGATGGAGTGACATTGAGAGAGCCTGAATGTTGGCCGCATCGAATTTCTTCTGAAGTTCTCTTGCGAAGAGAACTTTCGCGAGTTTTGAAAGACCTTAATTCTTCAGTAAGGTGAAAATGGAGGCTAGACCTGATGACTGCAGGCAACCGCTGCTTTATAGTCCCCGGGGTTGATGAGCGCTCACTGTATCTCGTAAAATCCGTACCGCCTAGTACAGTAGGCTCCATCTCAGCGTTGAAGCTGTCTGGAGAATCAAACCGAATACCAGGTGGTAGAACCTTGAATGATGATGCCGAGACCTGGATGATGAAGAAACCGTCAGCGATAAAAGAAAGAAAAGAGAGAGAAAAAAAAAGGAAAAGATTGGGAGCCAGAAAATATTCTAGTTTTCCGACAAAGTGTTAATATGATAAGGAAAGATACCTCGTACCGTGACAACCCGAGCGTCTCCAGAGGTTTTGGCTGCGTTCTCAAGAAGGGCATAACAGATTTGGTCAAGGTGAAGGGACCGAGGTGGCTACAAAGTAAGGTTAGGCTAGGATAGATCTAAAAGGGGTAGAAAAGAGGAGATAGATGAAAAAAAAAAAAAGGACAGGATAAGATATACTTCGTAGCAAAAGAAATAGAGATACCATCTGAGTTTATCACCAACGGCATCCCGATGCCGTATCACACATTCCACGTGTCAGCATTCATCGGCACCCACAAAACGTCTCAAGGATAAGAATAAACAATGACAACAACAACAAAAGCTGAAGTCCTTTCCATTTGACTTACACAGCGGCATTATGCACCAGAATATCTAACTTACTCCCCTCCCTAGCCAACTTCTCACCAGCAGCCTTCACAGCTCTGAGATCGCCCAAGTCAGCGACAAAGGGAACGAGCCGCCCATTGCCGGCCAGGTCCGGATTCGAGGCTGCCATTTCTCGGATGGCAGACTCCGCCTTGGAGATGCTGCGGGCGCCGATATAAACTTTGGCGTTTTTGCTGGCTAGTTGGTAGGCTGTGTGGAAGCCTAGACCGCCGGGGGAACTGGGAGATGAGAAGTTGTCAGAAAGAGGGGACTTATGTGATGTGGAACGGATTGAGAGGATCATAGGTAAGATAGGATCAAGGATCGACAGAGATTGAAGAACTCACTTCGCACCCGTGACCAACGCGACTTTCCCACTTAGATCTGGAATTTCATCGTTGATAGTCCACTTCTGTATAGATTGGTTATTGGTTATTGGTTAGAATAGAATCTGTCGTCCGGTGTACTTCAGAAGCTTAACTTACTATGCTCTTCTGAGTCTGTGAGGTCGTCATGCTTCTGAAGGTATAAACACAATGTTTGGCCGGATGATTTATCAGTCTTGTGCGGAATGTTGGAATTGTCCTTAACAGCAACATATTCTCAACCCTAGCCTGGACAACAATATTAAGAGACCGACAACACTCACATTGTCATAAACGCATTGATATATATATGTTTATATAAATAGATATGATTTCAGGATACATGCCTTACGCAGGGATCCCGCCCCGAAAGCTCCCGAGTCTAAGTGGAAACGGGCCGGGCGATGCCGGTATAGCCGCAACAAAGCGAAGATCGTAAGCAACTATCGGGAATTCCGCATGTAGCGGTCCGGGCTCAGTTTATCGTATGCCGGCCTTAAAGCTCGGAAACGACATGGTGAAGTGTTCTTCGCCCGGCGCAGGTGAAAAAAAGAAAATAATAAACATGATTATATAGTCACACGGATCAATACTGGCGAAAGAGAACACCAAGATTTAGAAAACATTTAAAATAAGAAGAAAAAAAAAATCCCCCCAAAAAATCCAAAGAGATGGGCAATCGAACGCCTAACCGCAAAAAGAGAAAGTCCATCACGTCGAACCACCGCTTTCCGGTGAAAGGGCAGTGCTCGAGCCTCGCGCAGGCCAAGTGGGCTAAACCACCTGAATTCTCAGCTACTTCTCTGATTGAGCTGGGCTGTTATTTGAGTCTATATGGTAGGGTCAGCCTCTAGGCTGGGTCAATCGCGGGCGGCAATGACAATGACAGTAATTGACGCTGATAATGAGGACAAAATGAGGAACAATGGAGCCTTGGATTAGTCAAAATGACCGCCAAATAACTGGCTAGGTGAGAGCATGATGGGAGCCCAATGGATGGCCATGGCGTATCTAGATAAACACCAGCATATTGAACAGATACACTCGAAAGTGAATAAAATCTACCTCACACTTGATAAATGCCCAGTAGGTATGTATCCGGAAGCTATTATGATGATGCTGATCCCTGTCCCGAAGCAATAACCTCTGCACCAACCTCCTCTAGCGCACTGAACAGCCCATCAATGGTTTCCCGTCTCGTCTGGCAATTGACGACAACACGGAAGAAACTCCCTTTCTCGCCAGGCGCATAATCAACCATAAATCCCCTCGCAACCAGATTCTTGACCATGACTTTTGTGTTTCTTGTGTTCGCGTTGGCATCCTCAGATGTTCGCTTATTGCTTCCTGCTCCACGACTGTCACCACTATTACTATCACCGCCACCACCACCATTCTCACCACCAGCCGCGGCACCAGCATCAGCGCCTGGGATATAGTAAAAGCAAACCTGCAAACAAGGCGGCGGGTTCGTCGACAAGAGCGCAAAGCTTTTCGAGGCGTCAATCCTGGAGGCGAGGTAAGCCGCCATGTCGTACGCGTGGTCGATTCGTGACGCAAAGCCCGATGAGCCGTAGTAGATCCAGGAGAGGGCGAGCTTGAGACTGTCGCCGCGGCGGCCACACTGGAGGGTTAGGTCTGCTAGATCCCAGTATTCTTGCTCTTTCCCTTCCGCATTTCCCACCCCATCTACCTCGTTGCTCTTCTTGCTGTTATCTCCATCCTCGTCATTATCATCATCCCCATGGAACAAATACCTAGCCGGCAGGGTATTAGCCCGCTTAAACACGCTCAAATCCGCCGTGAGCAAGAACGAACACACGACGGGGACATTGAGCATCTTATGCGGGTTGAACGTGATACTATCCGCGCGTTCCACACCCTCCAACTTATGTTTTTGCTTGTTGGAAAAGACAACACCGCCGCCCCAGGACGCGTCGACGTGCATCCAGACTTTGTGCCGGTTGCAGACATCGGCGATTTCGACAAATGGATCAAATGATCCCAGGACCGTCGACCCGGCCGTCGCGTTGACGTACAGCGGCGTTAGACCCTTATTCTTGGCATCACTTATAGCGTCTTCCAGGAGCGGGACGACCATCCTTCCTTCCGCATCGACGGGTATCGTAATAACATTGGCGGATCCCAAACCCGTTGCCACGGCGGCTTTCTCAACGCTGTAATGCCCGTGCTTACTCGTGAAGATGGCGAAGTTGTAACCACTATTACCTTGGGTCTTGGTCTCTGGGAAGAGGCTGTTGCGCGCTGTGATGAGCGAGGTTAAATTGGAAGCGCTGCCGCCGGGACAGGTTATTCCGCCAGCCCGGGGACCGGAGAGGCCGAAGAGATGGGCGAGAGAGCGGGATGTGGTTTTTTCTATTATGGTTAGGGAGGGTGAGGTTTGGTAGATGTGGACCTGTGGTGCGCGAGTTGGTGGTGTTAGATGTTGTTCAGGAGGGGAGTGAGAGGTGGAGGTAGGGCCGGATGGAGAGGTAGAGAGGTAAAGCGATAGTATTGGGGGGGGAGAAGAAGGATATATTGGGTGGAGAGACTTGAGTTGATAGGTAGGAATTAGGGACAAACAGGTTGCAAAACTGGGAGACTTACATTTGTGTTCAGCACAGATAAAAGCATATCAGAAACAACACCGACCTAAAACATCACCATCAACACCGGTGTCAGCCTCTACCTCTAGCCAAACAACCAAGAGTCTGTAACACCGGTACGAACTGACAGCATTCGTGCTCGAATAGAGCTTGTCCAAAAACCCCTGGTCCCAAGTATTCACGCTATAGCGCAAGACATGGCGAATGGTGTCGAGAAGGGCCTCTTTCCCTCCACTTCCACTTCTTCCCTGGTCTTGGTCTTGGTCTTGGTCTAGCGGAAGAGAGAAATTCATAAGGCGAGATAGTTCTTCGGGACGGTGAGATTCCACGAGGATGTTCCTCTTTTTCCCTCCTCCTACTTCTCCGTTAACAGCAGCACTAGCACTAGTCGTACTGGTGATCCGACCCCTGGCCCGGTCTGCAGCTGCATCGTCGGCGCCGCGGATGTAGGGCACGATGAGGGATTTCACAGCATCTATCAACTTTGGATATCCCATGTCAGTTTTCTAATCAGAGGACTGAACACATAGAGAAAGACTTGACTGCGGCTTTTGATGTTGGGGAAGATGCTGGTGAGTGGAGACGCCGCTTGCTTAATACTCACATCCTCCACTTCAGCACTTCTGTTCAATGGGGGATCTGTCGTTCCGTGTGCCATATTGTCGTTATCTTGTTGTTGTTACTGTTCCTCTTAATGCTACCCTTTTCTTTTTGTATGAGATCAGGTGATGATTCTGCAAAGTTGAGTTGGTAATTCTGAGTAATGGCCCCATTACCTTCCGCAATGTCCCATCCGCACCCGCCAGCGCCGTAGTGTTTTTTTTCCCCCCTTCATTCGGGTGCCCGCAGCGGGGACGGAATTGTCGATGGCTTTTTGACCCTCTGGCACGCTCCGTAGTTCCTGCAGTTTTAGTATACGGGTGGCTTACTCAACGACCTTTTTTACAGCATATTAGAGCCATAATCACATTCCTATGTGTTTGAGGAGCAGCGACAGTAGTCATGCAAGATACTTCTGATACTTCTGAGACTTCTGATGGTGATGATGATGATGAAGATGAAGAAGAAACAATACAATACTTTGAGGTAGCCATTCCTGTTCCCGTTACCAATGCCCAACGCCCTTTTCCTTAAGAGTTCATCAATGGCCACATCAAAAGATGTCTAGTAGTAGTAGTGGTGGTGCAATAAGAAAGTCAAAAAGAGTAGTACACTCTTTGGTCAGCCATGAGCATCAATCATCATCTCATCGTTCATTTTTGTCATTGTTGTCGTGCTGTTGTTTATCAATCAACTCTCTTCTTGTCGGCAGCAGCAGCGCCCTCGCCGCCGTTGACCTCAGCCTCTTTGGTCTTGCCGCTCACACCGATGTCGCCTTCGGGTTCGTCGTGCTCCTCCCAGTCGTCGGCATCGTTCTGGTCCCAGTTGCCCTCCTCTTGTTCGTCAACTGCGGTAGTGGACTCGGTGGCAAGGATGCCCTCTTCTTGGAGATCGAAGGAAGTTTCACCGAGCTCGACATCATCGAGGTCGTCGCCAGGCACAACATTGTAGGCTCTACGCTGTCGCTTTCGCTCGAGCATGCGCAGGTGGTACCACGAGCATAAGCCCAGAGCAGCCAGACTGCCGACAAGGTTGGCGATAATGTCGAAGATGTCGAAGCTGCGACCATTGGGGAGGAGATCTTGGAGGAACTCGGAGCCGATGCCTAGAATGACGGTGCAGATGATTAGGGTAAAGTTGAGGATGCGACGGCGGCTCGTATCGATAACCCAGTAGAATACGGTGGTAATGATGAAGAAGACGGTCGAGTGGAGGAACTTGTCGTTGACATATTGGTCGAGCTTGAGGTTGGTGAGACCAGCGTAAGCGGCGAGGAGGCAGAGCACGACGAAGGCACCTATTGCGACAGAAGGAGAGAATGGGTTAATAACTATTGACTCTGCGACTTTGCGCGGAGAGTTGAGAAGCGGGAAGACAAACCTGCAAAAGGCAATCGGATGCGCATGTTCACAATCGGTACTATGTAGACATAGCTCGATGTGATTGGAAATAAGGCGGTAGCTCCGTAAGCTGTCTTCTTCTCGTACTTCTTGTCCTTCTGCTTCTTCTGAGCGTGTCCGATGGGGTATCTGAGAGAGAAAAAGAGTAAGTAACTTGGGTTTCGCAGTGGGGGTCGGCGTCGGCGTCGGCGCAGGTTCAGGAACGGGGGAGAAACCGACGAGGGTGAGGATGTAGAAGTAGAAGCAGCAGAAGCAGATGCTGATGAAGATGGAGAGCTTCGCTTTGGGAGCTTTCTAGCCCTAGCAGTAGCTGAGGTACTGGCAGCAGCACCTGAAGGGCCACCTAGTCGACCGAGTGGCTGGTTACCTGTCTCCATAGCAGCGAATGGCGTCACTCGCGGCGGCGGTGCTTATTCACGGAGTATTGTTAGTGCCGATCAGCGTGCGTATTTAGCTGGGATGGAATAGTGGAGGGGACAGGGGAACAGGGGGAAGTGGGAAAGGTGGCGGCGGCCGACACACCCCGCTCAAAACCGCCTGGAGACTTGTAGGTGCTACATGTAGCGCGAAATGCCCCCCATGTATAGAGTACCACCTCACAGCATTTATTACTCACTCGGTCGGTCTTTACTGTGTCGAAGCTTCCATCTTCCTTTTTTGCAAGATCCGTTTGTCTCGTGCCTGCCAAGTGAACCAACTACTCCTCCAATTCCGCTCTCGTTCCTTTCCTCTGGGATTTCTAACTAAGAACTATTCCAATCAGAGTTCTGTCTGACCGCCTGCACGTTGAATCCAAGTCTTCTATCAACAGCCTGAAGTGGGCTTGTGTCACTTGCCTACTAAGGTACATACACACAGCATATGCATCTTTTCAACTGCCCACATCTTAGCACAGTTCTGATGTATATAAAGACTGCCCAAGTTGATAGATTTCCCGAGGTGCATGCTACCTGATGATAGGGGGATATGCAAGAAGTATTGCGAAAAAGGCACTTCTTTTCTGCATCCCCGCTCTTGCCTGTTCACCTCAGAACTCAATGCTATGACATGCCACGGTTGAGAAAGAGTGCCCAAGTATTAGGCAGTTATTCAACGCACCTCACATTGTGTTGAAAGAGTATCACTGAAAGACACGCTCCTCATAGTAGCAAGTTATGTTTGATCACGTCCAAAGCTATCAATCACGTGGGCAAGCAGCTACAGTAGTTTTTGGAAATAATGCATTGTTGCAATGTGACTACTTGGATATATGATGATGGTTTTGAGCGGTACATTGACCTGTCCATGGAAAAGGGTAACATATGATTGCTGTATTAATAATGAGCAAGCTCTCGACAGATACCAAGTAAGAACACTTCAGCGAGGGAGTCAATCTTCCTACTGTTTGCTGAACCACGTGAAGAAATGGCCATGTGAATCTTCATGTGTGTTACTAGCTAAACCAGAGGCAAGTTATGCAATTATTTTGTAACCAATAGAAGCAAGTGCGATACTTGTACTGGGCTGCCCTGAAGCATCCAGGTCACCACGTGCTCCAACTGAGTCCAACAGACAATGCGCGCGGAGTCGATCCCAAGAATAAAGAAGACATAGCAGTGTGATCTAGCCGGCCCAACGAGAAATAGAGTCAACTCTCCTCTACCCTTGAACAATTCATGGCAAAGAGGAAACCCCCAGAACTAAAGAACGAGAGATTCCAAGAACTGGTTGTGGTGTGAGGATGACACTGGCAACATTGATGAAGAGTGCATTGCGAGTATGTTTCCTCTGTATCTCGGATGAATCTTGACGTGTAGCAACACTGATACTAGTGCTCGACTGGTATTTAAATGATACAGCTAGAATACAGGGCCTCAGGCATGTGTGTCTTGCATGATTCGGGATGCAGGAACTGAGTCAACACGAAAATATAGTATCCAGTTACATCCCCAGTGCTACAATGATAAGAAGGATACGAAGATAACACTACAAAGAGAAAATAATAATAATAAAAATCAAGTGACTGTAATGATGAGAGAAGTTGCCGGCAGATGATTAAGATATACCTGCCTGAGTTGGACGAGACGATTTGGCTAATGGATAAATTCTAAAGATGTTATTGTACTTAGTAACTTGAGAAATAGGTGAGATTGTTCAGTAAGAAGAGGTATCTTAGCTTAGATGAGCATGTTCCTTCCATGTGAATTGGGGCAGTCAGTGGGAAAGAGTGCCATTGTAGTGGATGTTTGCGGGGATATGATTGGCTGAAGGATGCCTTAGTGGTGATGGGCGAAACCTCTCCTGGGGGATGCCAAGGCCCGTGGGAGGTGGTACTTCCCAACATCGACTTCACTCCGTCAGAACACGCGAATCGGCCTCGACTACCAGCCATCGAGACACCACCCATTCTTATCCCGCGAGTCGAGAAAATAGTGTCGCCATCTCGCCGGATGTCGCTCGTTCCATCTGTGTGTTTTTACTAGCCCTGCCCGCCTGGTGCACCCCCCCATCGAGACGCGCAGAGACACGCCAATTGACATGGCGACCGCCGCCGCGAGCGCATATCGTAAACCGTCCCTGTAATAAAATTATATGAGTACATACACAGTCAAACCATGAACGGCGGTCATACAGCCTGGCCCCCTCCGAACCCTTCCAACACCACCTCCTCCTCCTCCACCTCTTCCTCCAACCATCAACCTGCTGTCAATGGCAGAGCCGACGTCGACGATATAATACCCCCCCTGCCCGACTCCATCATGCCTGAGGCCGCTGACCTCGAGGACGAGCGCACACGCGCCCACTTCGCCGATCTCTATCAGCGCACCGAAGCCCGCATCGCCCACCTCTTCCAAGACGATGGCTCCTATAATTATGATGCCATTAATTCCTGGCGCCAATCCCCGCCAAGTCTCGTCTCCCTGCCACCCACCACCGACCATGCCCCTGTCGAGGAGCGCCCGGCTAAACGAGTCAAGCGAGTCATTGACGAAGATGATTATGGCGACGATGATGATGATGATGATGGTGACGAAGACGATGAAGACGGTCGTGATGATGCCGAAGATGATGATGATGATGACCAACAACATCAACTCCTTGATCGCGCCCACCACGCCGGTCCCATGAATGTGTCGCCGCTCAAGTCCAAGACCGCATCCGCCACCAAGGGCCTCCTATCACCCTCTAAATCCGGCAGCTCTCCCGTGCCCTCCCTCCCTTCACCCGACAAGCTAAAGGACGACCCTTCACAATCTCAGACCTCGCAGCCTAACCAACAACAGCAACAGAACCCCGCTAGCAACTCTGTCGACGCGCGCAAGCAACTCGAAGATGCTCGCAAGGATACTGAAGAGATGGCCAAGCGCAGTTTTCACACCCTCTTCTATACTCTCGAGACTGACCATCTTGCCATGCTCGAACAGCAGCAGCTGGAAGAATCAGAGAAGGTTCTCCAAGCTGAGATGGACAAGAACAGCCACGCCAACGCTTCCGGCACGAATGCCAACGAGAACCACGGCTCTCTGAGCAGCGCCAACCTTGGCGCATCCAGCCTGACCCTCAAGCATCTCATTGCCCGCATCGACCTCAAGCGCGAACGTGTCGTCGCCTCCGATGCCGAGCTGCGCTCCCTCATGAACGAAGTCAGAAAGAATCGTAGCAAGTGGGCCAGTGAGGACAATGTCAACCAGGAAGAACTCTACGAGGCCCTCGAGAAGGTCTTGACCGAGCTCAAGGCTCATACCGAGTACTCCACCCCCTTTCTGCAGAGGGTCAACAAGCGGGATGCCCCCGACTACTACAACTGTGAGTATATACAGTGTGCGCGCAATGCCATTGAATCCTCCCCGCTAACACGCCCGTGAAAGTCATCAAGCAACCTATGGATCTCGGCTCTATGACTAAGAAGTTGAAGTCGTTGACCTATAAGTCCAAATCGGATTTCGTCGCCGATCTCAATCTCATCTGGGACAACTGTCTGAGATACAACCAGGACATGAGCCATCCCCTACGCAGGATGGCCAATGGCATGCGCAAAGAAGCCGAGAAGCTCATCCCTTTGATCCCCGACCTGACCATCCGACCACGCGCCGAGGTCGAGGCCGAAGAGAGGCGGAAACAGAATGGCGGCGACGATGATGGCGGTGATGATTCGGATGACGAGCCGATAATGTCGTCTCGCGGCCGCGTCGCCGGCGGTGTCAAAGGCACCAAATCCCGGAAAGCCCCCAACGATCAAAAGGAAGGAACCCCCAACGTAGACCAAAAGCCCGTCTTGCAGCTCAATGGGTTGCTGGCCAAGGCAGGCCGTGAAGGATCCGATTTGGACGGCAGCAATGGCTTTGCCACCCCTCCCATCGGCGGGTCCATGACGCCTAGCGGTCTCAACGGCCATTCGGGCATGGGCAGTAATGTTGATGCCATGGATTTGGATGGTCCCTCGCTCAATGGCATGTCGCTGGGGCAAGCACTGAATGACCAACAGGTCTACGAGGATGAGGAATGGAGAATATGGAAACAAGTCACCAAAAAGGATCGAGCGGCAGTCATCAAGCAGCGCTTCCAGCTCTTTGATGGCAAGAAGCTGAACGTCGACGAGCCCGCTCTCCTGCGAACCAAAGCAGGCATGCGACGATTCCTCCGTGCACAGCAGAAAGCCAACACCGCTGGGGGCCCCGGCCAGGCCGAAGGCGATTCATCAACAACGGTCAAGGATCCTGCTAAGGCGACCGAGACATTGGCAGAAGGCATGGAAGTAGAAGAAGAAAAGGTTATTCCGGATTACTACGAACCGCAAACCATCATCCCAGACATCCCGCCGCGGTTACAATGGATTGAAGATAGTGAAGGCCAAGTCATCAATCATCATGAGGAATTCCTGAGCACGGTACCTCCTGGCTATTTCACAGCTCCTCAGAGCGCGCTCGCTCAGAAATTTGATGCCAATCTCCGCCAAATGCAAGAAACCAGGAAGGTCTGCTCGAAAATAGGAGTCATTAAACAGATGCAACTTCAAACGCAGGTAAGATAGATCATCACATCTCTCTCTATGGTATTGACTAATTTGGACGCAACTAGGTGTATGCGAATCAATTTCCTAAATACAATCCTGACCCCTTTCGGGAGGTTGACATTGAGCCGCATGTCACGAGCGGCGACCACGTGGTCATGGCCCCTGAGACTTGTCGCACCGCCTTGCAACGATCGGTAGCGAAGCTATTCTATCATGCTGGATTTGAGGAATATCAGCCGTCCGCCCTCGATGCTATCACGGACATTGCAGCCGATTACTTTGGCAAGATGGTTCAAACCTTTAAGACTTATGCCGAGACAGAGAGTATAGACGCCCCTGGGGCTAGTGATTCGAGCTCTACTGTCGCTCAGCCGCGTTACACAAACGAGCAAATCGTACTCCACACTCTCGCAGAAAACGGCTATTCGATCGAGGCACTGGAAAGTTATGCCAAGGACGAGGTGGACAGACTAGGCAACAAGCTCAGTGGTATCCATGAACGGATGAAATCTCATCTCAGCGACTTGATCCGCCCGGCTGTCGCGGATAACGGCGTCGACGGCGCCGCCGCTTTCAACGACGACAGCGAACAGTTCGTCGGAGGAGATTTTGCCGAAGAACTGGGCGAAGATTTCTTCGGCTTCAAAGAACTTGGTCTGGCGGGCGAACTCGGCGGCGTTTTATCTGTACCTCTACATCTCCTGCAGTCGAGAGTACGAAGCCAATACCAGGCGCAGAGCCAAACACAAGGAGGCTCAACGGATGCGGCTCTATTTGAGGAGTTGCAAGCTCCTGAACCCGTCACTAAAGAGAACATCCAGGAGCAGATCGGCCTCGTCAAGAATTTCTTCCTCGCGAAACTGCACGCTAATGGCGACTCACCGTTGGTGGAAGATAAAGACTTGCCCGTAAAGCAAAGACGACCCCAGCCTCGACTCGGTGCCACGGGCAAGATCGTGTCCCCGCAAAAACGGCCCCCTAAGGAGCAGAATGCCATCAACAAAAAGAAGAAGAAATTAGAGCAACAGGCCGCCGAGGCTAAGAGAGTAAAGGCAGAAGCCGAAAAGGCGGCGGCGCTGCAGAAAAAGAACAGTACTGCTGGCTTACCTAACGGAACGACGACTGGAAATGCGACATCTCTCGTGACAGCCCCCGCCCCGGCCATGGAACGCAAGGAAAGTATGCAGAGCCAGGGTGCCAACAGTCAAACAGACAACGAACAAACGGGCATGATGAGCCCCGAAAGTATCGAGCGATAGAATCTTCGATCATCGCCAAAGCTCTTCATCATCAAATTTCCCTCTCTTCAATAATAGGTTATACCCATTCGGTGGGACCCCTTGTTTCTACGTAGAGCAGCATGGACATGGATTCGGCGTTGGTCCCAAGGGCATCAAATTTTCCTCGTTGTTTCTCTTCTACATTCTTATACGATCAGACCGACACCTTTTCACGATAAATCGAAGGTGCACGCTTTTTCTAACTTCTTGAGCCGAGGCCTTTTGGTTGAAATCCATACCACGGACACGCCATAGTGCTGCGCTTCTGCCCATATCTCTCTCATCCGAAAAACTTGCATACGTTGGACCTGGGGGTTGGAAGAAAGGATGATGGTAGGATGAAATGATGTTGGTGGTGAAATGGATGGATGGCAAAGAAAGCAAGGAAAGGAAAAGAGATGAAAGACAAGGCAGATATTGATCGACGACGACCTATTACTTCATTCCACGCGTTAGAGATCATGAGAGAGAAAAGGAACGGAACGGAACAGGCAAGACGGACAGCTGCTGAGGAGTGTATCTACTCTTATCTCTACATGATTACGTATAGGTGGCCTATGGTCTGCTCCATCCCGGACAGAAGACAGAATTTAGTGCGTATGATATGTCTTCGAAGCAATCTCTAGTAGATATTTGTATACGAATCAGTGGTTCACTTACCGACGTACTTTCATATTTATATACCTAAGTGGATATTTGTAAATGCTTTCAGGATCAAAGTAGGTATGTTGGGAATAAAGGTAGCAGATATGGCTTGGCGATAAATTTGATCTAAGATGCTAAAACCTGTATAACTGCATCTTAAGTGAAAGTTGGTTAGCGAGCAATAAATTCAGGCCGGACTGGCATATACGGGTAATAGATTCCGATAGTCGTAGAAGACGTAACGACGACGTAATATATAAAGGCGCGTTTATCTTTTAACAAAAATTTATATTAATAAAAGCATATTTTCTAGGAATTTTGGCTCTTGGATTTTTAGGACTTAGCTACATAATTGAGGTTAACTAAACCCTTTTTAATAAAATATTATATATAAATTTTAGGCTTTTTAAACAAATATAGTATTTATATTTTTAAAATGTGGCGGTTATAATATATATAGCGTAAAAATGGTATATTGTTTAAAGTGGAAAAGGTTAAAAAAGTTAAAAGCTGGATTTTTAGCTTTACGCCGCCTCTAAAAAACGGCATAAAACTAGAGACAATTAAAAGGTATTTTTTCTATTATTTTTTCTCGAAACGGGAAAATATACTATTTAAAATAATTAAAATACTAAAAATACTAAAAATATAATACTTTTTAATAAAAACTGGATATCGTCTCTATTTTTCGTAAAATACTCCTTCTAGTGCGGCTTTTAGCGCGCCTTGGCGATATATTTGTTGAAGAGCAGAAGGTTAGAAACAGCCTAGAGGACACGTCCTAACTAGTATTTTGAGGACTGACTAAACCCTTTCTGGTGTTAGGCCAATCTCGTGCCATCGGGCTCCCCCTTGTGTCTCATTAGGCTGGCTGTCCTGACTCGCCTAAGTCTCCATTGTTCTTCATGGTTACCGGTAATAACTTGTCATTGTCTTTCTCAGGGGTCACGGACTCTACTGTACCTTATAGACCTTGATAACAGCCTAGCTCAATCGGAGAAGTAGCTGAGAGTTCTAAGTGTAGCCCACTTGACCTACTTGAGGTCCACGCCCTGCCCTTTTCCATGGCGGGAATAATAATACGTTCGACAATCTTCTCTTTTTGCGGTCAGGGGTTCGATTCCGCGATCTCTCTTATTTTTTGTTTTTCTTTTTTTGTGTATTCCTAAGGTCTGATGGCTTGCTGCATCTGTATAATTATTTTCTTTTTACTTCTTTCTTTTGATGACTTCGTTGGGAGGGACAAGGGCGATAAGATCGCCATCAGGGGTCGCTAGGTAGATGCACTCAGTCGGTGGCTGTAGGAAGAAGCCTTTCTACATACCAATGCACCTTCATTCTCGCAATAAACCAAGAGAGCTCGAGAGCTTGCTTCCCTTTCATTCACTATCTTGATCTCCAGCCCCAGTTCAAATTTCCCTCTTCTCCTCATTGATTGCTTCTACTCATATAGTCTAAAATGCCCCTGGTCCAACTACCCCCAAAGATTCTGGCACACATCTTCAACAATGTCAGCTCGGCTTTCTTTCGCCAAGACGTACCTAGCTGTTTAACAGTCAGCAAGCAGTGATCACATTCGTCTTTCCTGCTTTCTCGAAAGGCGTTGCGCTCGATGGAGATAGCTTGCGGGACTTGATGACCCCTATTTCCCTCTATGAAATATCTAAGCACGAACGGCTATATCTCTATCCCTACCTCCCTCAGAATCATCTGGGAACATCTGGTTCTGTAATTAAAGGTTAGGGAGACTCGGTCTCAATCTCAATCTCCGGCTCAAAGCTACCGTCGCCATACTCAAGATGAGCCGGAAGACGTGCAGGATTCGAGTTTGATTTTCGACCGAAAACACTCGACAACACAATCAAGGAAAACAGAAGCGGGGCCAAGTAAGACCTGATTAGAATCCCTCAACGAAGACCTCATCCAAGTCGCCGCTACAGTACAAAAGTCTCCCAAGTTACGCACAACATACACATCCGAGTCCGGCCCGCACCCCTTGGGGGCAGACGCGACCTCGCTGAGCATTACCGTTCAGCACAAGCGGCGCACCATTTCCTGTCTACCGGCTGAGGTAGTAAACTACTTCATCTAGTCATGGACTTGTCGATCGATTTTCTTGAAAACCGCTCATCGACAGGTGAACGGGCAGAAGAAAATGAGAGAAACCATGTCACATCTGCCCATCTATCGCCGCCCCGATGCCCATCCCCCCTCAAAATTCCTTCAATTGCGCAATATCGCCATCAACCTGATGCTGTCATCAGACATGGCCGAACTCATGTTGATGACTTCCGCGGCGATTTCTGGACGTTGCAACAACGGAGCGGCTACCTCACAGAATGATGCCGAAGGAAGGGGGAAGTTCGGAAGAGGCCTAGCAGGATTACGGCGATTGGGCGGCGATATGAAGACCCGAGCTGAGCGTCTCGCCACGCAAATTGGCTTTCCACCATCCACTTCCACTTCTACGTTCCCACATTTATCACCTCAACCTTAACCTCAACCTGGCAAAAAGCCCGTAAAGACTCGGAATTGGACACTGGGGGTCGCTTGGCTTCAGACCCAGTCATTCGACGTCTTGCCCGACGAGATGATGATTCTGGGATGGGATGAAGATAGACCAGTTCGTAAGGATCACGCGTTGTGGCGTTTCTAGGTAGCTTCAAGACACCTCCCTCTTCGGAGGACCGGAAAAGACAGGTACGTACTGTTCTCTAAACGGGTTGTACAGTCGGCACATTTCACAAATAGACAAAATAAGACACCGAAACCCCGCATACATGGGATATCATTACTGAACTTACTCCTTTCCTGAAACTCACAAGTCTCGCTTGGGATCCTCGATGTCTCGTGCATGAGGTAGCCAGCTCCTTGCCACAAAAAAAAAAAAAAAAAAAAAAAAAAAAGGCTCATGTAGGGCTACAATCAGGTACAGTAGAGTCATTTCAACGCAGGTCTTTCCCAGACAGAATCTATTGGCTCATAGACTAGACTTCTTGCCAGTCAGCGGCAACTCAACATGCCTCCTCAAAAACTCGATCTGCTGATCCATGATGGCATCAAATCCCGGACCAGTCAAAGCATCCATATGACCTCTCTCCGGGATCCGAACATGTTCTTTCGGCCCTCCTTCGAAGCCATCAAATAATGCCTTCTGCTTTTGTGGTAACGACATCCTATCCTTCTCCGGCGTGACGATCATAACAAGCGTCGGAGCTACGAGTGGCATCAAGTTGTACGGCCGCCAAACCGAAATCCGATAATGCGTCTGCAGACTCATCTCGTTCTCGTACGTCGGGAAGACCGCAGCTGATTTCTTGGCAACTTCATACTCGGTCATATTTGCCCCTTGTCCCCATCCATACGGACACGTGCCATCTTTTTGCAGCACGGCAACATACTTTGGCCTTCCACCAGCTAGTTGAGCCTCCCGATCGCGCATCGCGTCGCGGAATAAAACGGGAAGCTGCTCAGCTGGGTACGACAGATCCGTTAAAGGTGACACGGCAATGACGGCCCTGCACCGCTTGTCGAGCGCCGCCGCGTTGAGCGCGACAACGCCGTTGAAGGAGAAGCCCCGATAGACAATCTGCTCTGGGTGGACAAGAGGCACATGCTGCCGGAGAAACGTCAGCGCATCGTGAAGATCGGAGACGTGTTTCGCGAGATCGATGTCCCGGCGCGGATGCCCGTCACTCTCCCCTAGTGTCCTCGGGTCGTAGGTTAGTGCAGTGATGTTGCACTTCTGAAAGTATGCGGCGACTCTGGGGAGCATGATCTCTTTTACGAAGCTGAACTGCGTGTGCGGCGAGTTAATACTTCATACTAGCGTTACTGTGAATAATTACTGGGATTTCATAGCAGAGTATTGCAACATATACTCCGTAAACTCAGACTTAAAAGCAACGCGGATAGGTATTTGCTTACGCCAGGTAGAAGGATGACGCCGGGACCCTGCTGGCTCGCTGGGTAGAGATTGCCCCTTAACGTCAAGCCGTCGAGGGTCGTGAGCGAGACAGACTCGACTGTGGGCACTTTGAGTTGTCTATGATTGAGTGAGCCTGACTCAAGGTTACTAGTAGTACTAGACTCGAACGTAGTTTGCGTATTCACGCGAAGTACGAGGGGAGCGGCCGCGACCTAGGCGTCTTGGCAAGTGGGTTGTGAGCTAGATCGCAATGTGGTTAAGATAGACGCTTGTCTTATTCCCAGAATGTCTAGTGTCAGACTGTTGCACAGCAAGACTAGACAAGGGTAGGGTTTTTATGCAATGGAGATGTGAGTGTTGACTGGGAGATTCGTTGAATATTGCTGGTGGTATTCAACGAGCCTGTGCACACATGTTCTGCAACACTCGCCGATTGGAGCGATACGACTTGCTTCGTTGCCCCTCGTTGGATGCTTCTTCTTTCCGAAGCAGTGACCCTCTCTATGAATAAGCCGTAAATGTAAGGTATCTAATCTTGTCTATTTCTATGAGAGGTGAGTATAACCCCAATTCTGACAGGACATGTTCGTTACGACTGGGATGTAAGAGATGCCTTACTCCGAGACCCAACCATGGAAGACTGCCAGGGAATGATAGCCAGGATATAGCAAGCTTGACAACTTTCGAAATCGAGGCTCCCGGTAAAGGTCCTTTCTAAATGACGCTGCAGATCTATCTGCCGGTCTTAAGGCGCTTCTTGGTTGCCCAGAAGCGAACGAGTCACTCCGTTGTCAGCAAACTCCCGTAGAGTGCCTCCCACTAAGTGCAAGCTTCCGGTCACAAGAGCATGCATACTTCCTCCTGAGGCCTTCCCCAGCTCTCTAGCATGATACAGAGCATCTTCGAGGTTAGCCTCGACGTGAATTTTGGATTTCGGTTGATACTGAGGCCACATGGTGGCAAACTCAAGTACTTCGGCCTCGTGCTTTTGGTGGTTGATATTCGATGCCGTTTCGGAACCTGGTAAGTGATGAGCCGAATGCGACGAGAAATTGCATAAAACTGTAGAGTGATCGAAAAGAATGTGGAGGGAAAGATGGACAAATACCTTTGAAACCGCCAAGTGGTTTTCCATTCGAAAAGACCGTGAACAATATATGGTCGAATGGCAAGGCCTTCAATGCCTGCGCGAGCTCTTCCAGCACACCCAGTGCTTCGCGCTCTTCGGATATCTGGCCGAAGATGAGGATTCGCGTTGACGGAGCCCTGTAGGACCACAGTCAGAATAACCGAGCTACTAACTCATGACGTTCTTCGAAAGGCGATAACATACTGAAGTACCCCCGACGCCTCAATAAACCACTCGGCCGCTTTCACCACGCTCATCTCATTGTGAGCGCCGTCTAAAAACCAATGACGGTTACCATCATTGATATACTGAAATCTCCCGGGCCAGGCGAAGTTATTCACCCCGTTTCGAATGTCTTCGCGTTGTAGCGGGCCCAAATTATGTCTCGGCGCAAGCTTATCAATGAACGCGCGCACACAAGCGAGTGCGACGGCGCAATTCCCGCGCTGCACGTCGGGTTTCAACTGCAGAGAATCTTCCGGCAATTCCGTGTCGTCGTCGGGGACGAAGTGGCATTCGACCTGCTTCTCCGCGGCGCGTTCACGCAACACGTTCTCGGGACCGGGTTCCTGTTTTGCTGAGAAAGCTATCGAACCAGTCTTGAAGATGCCTGACTTGTGCCAGGCGATGTTGTTGATTGTTGGTCCGAGCTGCTTGGCGTGATCCATCCCTAGTGGTGTGATGATCGTAGCTACGGGTTGGTGGAGGACGTTGGTCGCGTCATATTCGCCGCCGTGGTGGGTTTCGTAGATAGCTGCTTCGACGCCCTCGCGCATGAACACATGCGTCGCCAAGAGGAAATACAACTGCAGGTAGCGCGGCTGATCCGCGACCGTGGACAACTTATCCCAGACCTCGAAGAAATACTTGGCGAAAAGAGCTTGGTCGATCGGTTCGAAGTTGATGCGGATCCTCTCCTCGGGCCCGACGAGGTGAGGCGACGTGTAGAGCCCTGTCTTGCTCGGGAACCCCGTCCTTCGGCCGTACGCTCTGAGGAGCGATTCGGCGAAGGCGCAGGTGCTTCCCTTTCCTTTCGTTCCGGCAACATGGATCACGTTGAGCTTATCAACATCTCCCGGCTGAAACGATCAGTATACCATCCTTCATCTTCCTATGCGTGTTGTGTTTTGTTTCTGCCGCAAACATACAGAGTACCCCAACACGCGCAGCCATTCGCTCATGCCCTGTATACTCGGCGTCCCTCTCAAGTCTAACTTGCCTTTCGCATCGGGTATCTGATCGAGGTTTCCTGCGACATTGGCAAAGTTTCCCGGTCTTTTGGCACGCCGTCTTGCGTGGAGAATGGAGATGGCGCTCTATAAGTAAAGAGAATAGAAACAGTTAGTGATTAATCCGATAAGATTGAGGATAGACGTCTTCCGAAAACCCTCACATTGTAGCTTCTCTCCACTGCCGCACTTTCTCCCGAAAGCGTAGTCATGGCGGCTTTGGTCGCGAGCGAAAAAAATCGCCGCATTCAAGTAGATAGCTGTCGCTTTGCCACCAGACTGAGGGGCTTTTGTTCGATCTGGAGGATGAGGTCCTCTAGAGGGGCTTCGGCGCAGTCCAAACACTTTTTCTGCCCAGGGAGGAATGCTCCCAGGGTCTGTTCCCATACTATTCAGTAAGCGCCCCGCCCCGATGCCGTACTCTGTAACGTGGTTCGTGACGTGGGGGCGATTTGGTGAGAGTCTTGGCAGCTCCCGTTGCTTGCTTATAACGGGGTAAATCTGCATTCTACACTTGCATATTTTCTACAAAATGTATAATTGATCGACCACTTTCAAACTTCTTATGACGTCGCTTCGTTCTAATGTTCTAAATCAAGTACATCTTCTTGACCACGAAGTAGGCCCGGATACACATGGAGCTGGTGATATGATAGTCATGAGGTTTCATTAAGCGCGATATCGCACTGTTTTAGCTGACCAGTCTTGCAACCACGGGGGCGGACGCTGTTGATGCAAACCTAGGCCTCCGCTTCCTCAGGTTGGAGTAAGGCAGGCTGTGAGATGGGGGGTTTGTTGACCAGCCAGTTGTAACTTGGAAAGAAATTTGTTTTCTCTCCTCTATATCATTATCTAGATGTATGTCATTTCGGGGATTTCCAACACTACGGTTTTTTCATCTACGATAGTCAGCCTATCTCTGCCCTTGCCGTACTGCGGTTCGCCAGACAGGTCGCAGAGAGTGTCCGCTTTCGTTTGAGCCACAGTTCAAGCAGATATACACCAACCAGAGTAAATTATAGAATGGAATCATTTTTACATCAGCCCACCACTTCGGGTCCGGGACATATTCGACTTGTAGAGCTTCTACCGAACTCATTAGTGACAATTTCGAAACAATGTCATGAACACGTAAAGGCAATTCATTTTGACGTGTCCTGAAATCTAGTTAATGTTGCCCTCGACGCTCCCCCACCTTATTTTGCCCTGTCCTAGGGCTGGGGTGACACGACCAAGTCGTGCCCTATACTCGTTAACGGTTCCATTTTCTACGCAACTAGAGTCTAGCGACAATGCTGGTTAGTCTTGCACAAAAAGAAAAGTCAATTTTGGCTTGGGTCGATGCTTTATGTATCAACCAAGATGACGAGACGGTAGCTGATCTGAGCGACGAGGCCATGCTTTGGATTCGAAAGTTTGGGTCGGAAGCGTGCCGCCTAGGTATAGGCAATACGCCAACATTGCGGCTCCTTTAACTCCTTCTCCAGGATCACAAGACGATCGAGAACAACAACTCGAAGAGCTTCATTGCTGATTTAGAAGAACAGTTCACTTCTTGGGGACCGGGCGACGGAAGCCCAGTAAGCGGTCTTCAATATCTTCTTAATCGTTCCTACTGGAACCAGATGTGGGTAGTTCAAGAAATCGTCTTGGACAAATTTGTCCGATTTGTTCGTGGAGACTTGCAGGTGGAAGAAGAGCAGCTTCACCATACCCTACGTCTAATACGGAACTTTGGCCACTAGAAGGCTCTCGCCGAGGCCGAAACATTGCCTCGGAATGCCGTGATCGGCATATCGCAACACATTTCCTGCATTAAGACGACGAACCCAATCAATGTCTTGAAACCTAGAAGGGCAAAATGGCCATACCAGTTGGCATATCTTATTTGAAGTCTTCGACGGTTTGATGCGACAGATCCGCGTAATAAATTCTTTCATTGTTCAGCTTTGCTTCCGAGACGTATAGCAGTCGCCGACTAGGAAAGTCGGTCCGGGGAATCGAAGCCGAGGTTGTCTTCCGCGGCTATAGAAAAGCTCGTCATCGAGCTAGGAGACAAGAGAATGAGTGAAGTAGACGGGCAGCTTCTCAACAAACTAGGGTTGGTAAATTATGGATTTCAAATGTAACTCACAGCTCACGACCGGCGGGCCTTGTCAGTCGAAGGGAAGCTGCTTGGAATTGGGCCTATGCAGGCAGAGCCAGGCGATATCATATACACTATCATAGGCACAGATATTCCTTTTGTTCTTCGCCAAAACAGGGATACGAGTTTAAGGCTCATTAGTGAGGCGTATATCCATGATAGCACTGATGAGGAGACATTGGATTCGATACGAGAACCATCGATAATCACCATCAGCTAATGTTTGGATGCTACAGGCCAGCGCGCATGATCCTTAACTTGCGAAACGGTCGGCAGAAGGCGAGGACTGGGGGGACTCAGGAAAACATGAGTTCTTCGTCTTTGGACGGCTCGTTTGAATGTAGCAGAGGTTAGCTCTCCCAATGATCCGCAATGAAACCTCAAAGTCTTTTTATCCGACCTGTGCGATGGCAAGTAGAAACATCAGCAAAGCCAGCAAACATTGAATCAGGCGACCGCCACCTAAAGTTCGAAATCAAAAGTAGAAGGGAGCAGCTCCCAATAGCAGCACAAAAAAGCATAGGAGGTTGCGGCACCGTTGTTCCATGCGAAGTTTCGCTCAGTCGTATCATCAAGTTTGTCATTGACGGAACTTTCCATGACGTGACGATCTGGGAATGATGGGCTGTTCTAGCTGAAAAGGGATATTTCCACGAAGAGGCTAGTTTAGAACTTCAATTGGTTCAACACAATTGATAGTGCAGAATACGGAGGATGAATCTCGCCGGTTCGGGGATAACGGAATCGATTCTCGTCCGCATTCCCTGAACCAGTCAAACACAACACACCTCTTATTATCCCTAGCTATCCCGCCTGGCTGCCATGCTGGTAACAATGAGGAGGATCCATGATAATTGTGCAGATGAGCACACTATATTTGGATGCCTAATATCTCTTGATACCCGGCATTCAGGTACGAGGTAAACACTAGATATGACACCGATATCACCGGCTTCGGTTATAATGGTAAATTTGCTGCAACAAATATATAACGGGCACCTTCTCTGGCTACGATAGATTTTAAGACCATCGGCACAACCCTGCAACTTATGAGACTCCCAAGTTTCGTCCGAATCTTCCTTTCCTCTCCCTGATTACATCCTGGAGATCTCATTCTCGGCCTTTGATCTAGCCTCCAGTATCACTCCACAAGACCCTCCGCGATACTTCAAAGTCTACTTGGTCATACTGAGGTTCTTTTCATCTTGATGGATTCTCAACTTCCTTCTTAAACTCACAAGACAATTTTTGAACTACAATGGTGGACCTCCAGACTGTCCGCTCAGGAAATGCAGATCTGGTGCAAGCATACCCTTTGGTAGCTGTGTTTGTTGGAGGCACCTCTGGAATCGGTCATTACACGCTACGCGAGCTAGTGAAGACCCGTGCAGCGAGCAACGGCAGCAAACAACAGCTCCGAATCTACCTCGTCGGCCGCAATTCAGAAACGGCAAAGCAAATCATCGCAGAATGCCAGGCTATTTCCAAAGGGGGAAACATCTCGTTCATTTTTGTGAAGGCAACCAATCTATCTTTGATCACCGATGTAGACCGTGTCAGTGAGGAGATTGTCCGATCCGAGCGAGAGGCATACGTTGAGCCGCGCATCGACCTGTTGATAATGTCACAAGGCGGGTTATATCTAAACGGTCGCGACGAGACAGCTGAAGGTATCGACTTGAGTATGGCGATGCACTACTATTCTCGAGCGCGTTTCACGATCCAGCTGTTGCCACTCCTCCTAAAATCGACTTTACCCACAGGAGCGCGTGTCATATCCGTATTCGCAGCCGGAATGGAGACCAAGTTCAATTCGTCCGATGTCTCCTTACGCAAACCAGGCTCTTTCACGTTCGATAATGCCCGCTCACATGCAACATTTCTTACAACTGGGTTCTTCGAGAAATTGGCCGCAGATCATGCTGGGAAGATTGCCCTGGTGAACATGTTTCCCGGTTTAATCATCACTCCTGGTTTTGGAAATCCTGACTACCCTCTATGGTTTAGGATTCTCTGGACTATTTTTGCGCCGCTTGCAAAGTTTGTTGCGACTAGTCCTGAGGAGGTTGGGCAGCGGGTGCTGTTTAATGCCACCCGGAGATATCCAGCGAGACGAAATGCTGATAGGTCAGAGACATCGGTGGTTCGGAATCTCGCGAAGGGAACTGATGGACAGTCTGCAAGTGGCTCATATGGGGTGCAAAACAATAATGAGATCACGTCTCAGACTAAGCGCGACAAGGTATTTGATGCTATCAAGGACATTAAGCGGGATGCATTCCCTCAGTTTGCCTGGGCCCACACGCTACAAGTGTTCGATGACATTGCAAGAACGGGCAAGTGTTCTCGGTAAATATTCAAGGAACCTCTGACCGGTCAAATGAAAGAAAAAGATATATTTGCGACGGAAGACACCTTACGGGCGGTCCAGCACACAAAGGAATTTGACCGTCTCAAGCGGGGCGGTCAATCCCAGGCGTTGGATGAAGGGCTGTATAGCAGCTAAGTACATTGGTATGTAGCCAAATCAAACTTACTAGATATGAAACTCGGTAGTACTTGGATTATAAGAGGATAGGTGAAGACAAAGCCTTCAACATTCGGTTCGCCCTGATAGAGACTTCAAACCCTATCTTCGTACCCCTCATTATGCCAGTCTATTCACATCACAATATCCAGGATCCTATCTAGTCGTAGGGTACGCGACAGCTTCACGACTAATTCAAAAAAAGAGTTGCCATGCACGCCATTCGTCGCCAACAACTGTTGAACTTCAGTTCCTTCGTCGGTGCAAGTACCATCGTACCCAAATAGCATCGGCGCCAGCCCTACATATATAGGTATGCTATCGGGCTATTGCTACTAGGGTAGATAGAGCAAGGCAGGGGTACGGTTTGATTTTCACTTAGATCAGCCACTAAGTCCTAGTTGTCCAGACTCCGCACCAACTCCGCAACAAAGCCGCTCATAGTGTAGGTTAGGTTCTCTTTTAGTCTCACATAACGTTAGGTAATACCCTGATTTGTAAAAATGTCACCATTTCAGGGATTGTATATACTGTAGTCATGACAATACAGACAAGGCCCCTTGCTACCTTGCCACCAGTGAAAGTATATAAGAACGGAACAGCCGGCTAACTGTTGTCTTCATGCAATGGAATCTAATTCTCCTTCGTCCACCACATGGGCAGCAGCATTCAGAACACCACTTATCAACAAGAGCACATCTCAATAAAAAGTCAGCATGGCTATCCTCAGCGGCAAGTGCGACCCCAAGTTCACAGATGTACGCACACTTTTGAAACATGCCATTTCAGCAGGCGATGAGCTTGGCGCTTCGATCGTTGTCAATATTGATGGCGAAGAGGTAGTTGACCTATGGGGCGGATTCATTGACACTGAGCGCTCTAAGCCCTGGGAAGAAGACACTATTGTCAATGTCTGGTCAAGCACCAAGTGCTTGACGAGTTTGACAGTGCTTAAGCTAGTTGAGCAGGGAGTTTTGGATCTTGAAGAGAAGGTAGCCACTTATTGGCCTGAGTTCGCAGCGAATGGCAAAGAGAATATCCTCGTTCGCCATCTCCTTGCTCATGCCTCCGGCCTGCCAGGCTGGGAGGAGCCGATCACTCAGGAAGGAGTGTGCGATTTTGATGCAGCAACTGATGCTCTTGCCCGTCAGCGGCCATGGTGGGAGCCAGGTACGGCATCCGGGTACCACCCCGTCACGTTTGGCCATCTGCTGGGCGGGCTCGTGCGTAAAGCGACAAAAGGCACTAAGACCCTGAGTCAACTCGCAGCCGAGGAGATTGCGGGACCCCTCGGAGCCGATTTCCAGATCGGTGCATCAAAGAAAGACTGGCCTCGCGTGTCGCCCATCTACCCACCAACAAGTATCACAGCCGCAGCCGGGACGATCCCGCCGGACTCCATCGCGTTTAAAGTATTCATGAACCCTCTCCCGGATGGAGAGTTTGCCAACACGGAGACTTTCAGACTGGCTGAGTCTGGTGCCAATAATGGTCACGCAAATGCTCGCGGTATGAATCGAGCTATGTCGGCTATTACTCTGGGTGGCATCGCACGTGGCGTGCGAATTCTTCAGCCGGAGACGGTGGAACTCATCTTCAAAGAACAGTATAACGGCCTGGACCTTACCAGTGGCAACCAGATCCGATACGGCATCGGGTTCGGGCTGGTGGGCGAAGCGGGAACGAAGGGAATGGGCATAGACGACTTCGTGCCGCCAGGTAAGATTTGCTATTGGGGAGGCTGGGGCGGATCCATGATTATAATGGACCTAAGTCGAAAACTTACTATCACTTACGCCATGAACAAGATGTACGATGCTGGCTTGGGAAGTGAGAACACCAAGAAGTACGTTAGAGCTATATATAGGGCATTAGGCGTCTAAATCTTGAATGGGATGTTGGAGGACTGGTATGGAAGCTTCCCGGAAGGAGGTTCTGGGATGACATATTTGCCCCGTGGGAGACTTATCCATGTTAGCTTCACATTCCGAGGACGAAACAGAAGTACTGGTCAATACGTCTTCAAATTCATTACCCGGATGCACATCTAAGGTTATTTTTGTTATATCGTCACATCTCGCCTTTATATGTGTAAGTTATTCCACTAGTCTCTTAGTTCTCTTCCAAACCATACCCCAAAAGGCTCATATAGGTGATTGTAGCTTTGATATTTCCAAGATCTGTAGAATATTTTACTTCATCAGCTGTGACTTAGAAATCATGATTTCTTGATGCAAAGAGTGCTCTATCTTGATCTATAGTGATTGGGCTAGACTCGGCCCATCAGCTAATATCTACCTTATCCTCTTCAATGCTGCCCCTCATCGGTGAGCTCGCTGTGGCATTATTTGACTTGATGTCATTCTTCATTACTCAAGCTGGCTGAAGGGCTATCTTAAGTGTCGAGAGGCCGGTGTAGACATGATAGAGGACGTTGCTGCAGAGGAGCCTAGGTTGCCTTCCACCCCACATCTGCTGTGTCTTGCCTCGTGTACTGCTATCTGGACATTTTCGTACCCCGCTCCAACGTTACAAGCGTGTCACTGCAGGTACTTGTGATCAGCTCGATTCTGCTTGTTTTCATAGCAGTTGATTCCCAGCCTGCTTCCGTAAAGAGGAAAGGGATACGAAGTTAGCGCTGACAAGGGATCCAATCAGATCCCTCTTCAACAGTGAAGCTCCTGCAATCAAGTTGGTTTTAATAGCTTCATGGGTAACTTTTGTCATGCGATGTTAGACTATTAGTCTCTGTGACGCCTTCTAGTGGTTGAAGAGCATTTCTCTCGTTCCTTTCTATTTCATGAATCACCATGGCGTAATCAATAACCTTGACAGGCCCTAGGCAACTAAGATAGGCCGAGAAATGGCTTCTCTAACGTGGTCACAAGCAAAGGAGCATTAAGAATACGACGAGTGCCTTTCAAAAGGACGGATAACATCCATGTGCAACATGTGATCATACAAGGGTCATCTCGAAAAGAGGGAAGAAATAACCAACAGACTTCTCACGAGTTGGACTGAAGGTGCCATACAGCCAATGCAGAGCATATTTTTGCAAGCTCTCGGTATACATGATCCGGCATGATGCAGAACCAATTGTCTTTGTTGACCCCACAATGCATGTCCTGTGACAGCACAACACTCGTGAAGCTAGGCGAACAATCAGGACCAGCTCAGATCTGCAGAGCGAATCTCGTTCGCATTGTACAGAGATCAGTAACGATATCGACTTCACAACTGGGAATAATCGATCGCCAGCAGACCGATAGGCCAAACCAATGTGGCACTGTCGTCAGGCACAGCCTTGATAACAGCGGCACTGTTCCAGCCCAACAATACATTCGATTCCCTGCCACAACACTCGGACCTGTCAATAGAGATAACTATTTCCTTGGGAAGACAAAGATCCCAGTCATGTCTAATGGTGAAGATATTGCGGTCGCGAAGCACGGCACCGCAGACACCGTCCTCGGCTATCAGGGGCGTCAGTGCATCGCGCAATCTTTCACCTGGGATGCTAGCATGATCCATCATAAGAGAGCTTCGACCATCTGGTGAAGTCCAAACCACGAACAACTCAAGAAACATCGCTCTGCAAGCCCAATGAGCTGCACCTAGATTGGGCGCCACTGCCCCTGTCAGCGGAGTATTCATATCTGATAGCGCACCATTTCTTCACGCATATAACAACAACAGTGGATATCTGCTCGCAGATACCCTTGGAACAATTGAGAAGTGTAAGGAGGTGATGTGATGAACTCTCACTCTCGGCTCAACATACCCTTGTCAAGTATGAAGGAAGAGATCAGGTAGATGGAGATTCCAGGTACGGGTTGATGTTCGGTCCGGTTTTTGTGGCGATCACGGGTCCCGATGAGGTTTCGCTGACAGTGCAGGAAGAGCCAGAGGCATCATTTGACCTCCTTGCCCCAATTGAAGACATGCCCCTTCACTATAACATCACTGGATATGACGGATATACAATGATGCCCTGCTATGACGTGGCGATCGAGGTTTTTACGAGTGCACCGGTTATCGATGCCGAGTAAGGCTTTTTTTTTGTTTTTTTTTTTTCCTTTTAGGGCTCTATAGTACGAAATAGCAAATCATGACTACATCTCCTTTACTCCTTAGGATTGGCGAATTCTCTGAGAATATGGAACCTACCACCAAGCTGTACACGAGATACATGGTGTCCCGATAACCTGCTTAGCCTGAATTCATACTTTTTCTTCGTTGATAATATCTGATATCTCTGTCTTTGTTTGCGTGCGCCGCTGAAATGATCACTAACTTGAGCAATATCTGTGATGAACGAGTTCTGGACGATGACAGCATTGGCGGAGATAGCATAGCTTTGACATGCTGACTCATACTGATGCCGAATTACCAAGTGATTATCAAAATGCGAGAGAGGCATTAAGACGGGGATAACCACGAGTTCTGCGAAGACAAATCATGACATATCAACCTATCTATTCAACGGAGATAATCCTTTGATTACGCGTGAGCTGTACCTCGTAGCGGATAACTGTCATCCACCTGCATGCGCTATTACGGCATTAAGGAACATTTCCAGTCTCCCTCTCTCTTAATGCCGCTCACATCATCAGAACCGACAAAGGTAGAGGAACTGAAGAGAAGAAAAATCTATTTAAACCCTTGCAATTATTTGTGAATAGCAGATCTAGCTCAGTATAAATGAGTCGAGCTACACTGCTACAAATACTAAACTCCTGAATTATTACTCTTTTATCCAAGTGATTATTGAACCTCCTTCTCTGCACTCTTGTTAGTTATTTGCCTTCACTGAGATGTCTGGTATCATGGACCCTCCCCCTTCCCCGCCGACCGAGCTTGGTCGGTATCGGGTCCTTTGTCCTACTGCGGGTATCCGGGTCTCACCTCTTCAGCTCGGCGGCATGTCAATCGGTAGCGCATGGTCTGATGTCATGGGAAGCATGAATAAAGATCAATCCTTTAAACTACTCGATGCGTATTTCGAAAAAGGCGGCAACTTCATTGACACGTCAAACAACTACCAATACGAAGATTCAGAACAATGGATCGGCGAATGGCTTGCCGCCCGCAAAAACCGAGATCAGATTGTTCTTGCCACCAAATTTACTAGTGACTATCAGTCACACAAATATGGCAAAGGCAGGGTGGTCAATTCGTGTGGAAATCATAGGAAGAGTCTACAAATGTCTCTGAGGGACTCACTCACAAAGCTGCAGACCGACTACATCGACATTCTCTACCTGCACTGGTGGGATTGGACTACATCCATCGAGGAGGTCATGGATGCTCTCCATATTGTGGTTCAACAAGGGAAAGTTCTGTATCTCGGCATCTCCGATACTCCTGCGTGGGTTGTCAGTGCAGCGAACACCTACGCGAAAGCGGCAGGGAAAACCCCCTTCTCAATCTATCAAGGCAGATGGAACGTCATGCTTCGAGACTTTGAGCGCGACATTATTCCTATGGCTCGACATTTTGGCATGGCTCTTGCACCGTGGGACGTCGTGGGCGGTGGCAAGTTCCAAACCGCAGAAGAAGTTGAGGCCCGCAAGAAAAATGGCGAGTCTCTTCGACCTCTCCGCGGAAAAGAGCAGACTGAACAAGAATTCAAGGTTAGCTCAGCATTGGCTAAAGTGGCTGAGGAGCATGGCATCAAATCTGTCACAGCAATCGCGATCGCATATGTGATGGCTAAATATCCGTATGTGTATCCAATTTTAGGTGGAAGAAGAGTTCAGCACCTGGAGGATAACATCAAGGGTCTCTCTATCGTTTTGACAGAAACGCAAATACAAGAGCTTGAGGGTGTGACGTCCTTCGATATAGGGTTCCCTTTGGACTTCATTGGGCGAGAGCTCAGTGAGACGTTAAAGCCTCATCCCCGGTTGTCAACAGCTGGGGTTCTGGCCATACTTCCGAATGCCCATCCCATTCAGCACGCCTAACCAGTGTAGAGTTCGTTCCAATATGCAACTTGTCGTTATATAGAAGAAAGAGCTATTATTCAGTGACATTTTTCTTAGTTGAATTCAAGTATACTGTCATATTTGAGATTCAATGTAATAATAGCAGTTGAATCAACTTTTCATTGACGAATGTGGAATCGGACCCAAAACTTGGGCTTCTGCCACATACACATCCGAAAGTCCTTCTCAAAAACGATATTCTGATTAGCTACCATATCAATGTCAAAAGTCCAGAGTACCTTGGCGATAAAAAGTTTTGTCTCGCGCCACGCCAAAGTTGATCCTGGACAGGCTCTTGGACCTCTGCTGAAAGGATGGTATGCCTCTCCTCTATCAAACTCGAACGCAGGGTCTCAATGAGCGTGACTTCTCGGCAGCCAGCGTTGAGGCCGGTAGCTCTGTCCATCCCAAAAGTATCGAGGATCGCGTGTGAATGCCAACACACCATATTGGACTTCGATCTGATCATCAAGATGCTGTGTAAGTGCGTTTTACTATTGTAAAATTTGGGCATGAGAGAATCTCACTCCTTTAGATATGTATCTTCCATCGACAGTGGCTCCAGGACACCGGCGTGGCATGCCATTGCTCGAGAGTACGGTAATTGCGTAGAGTCTCCATAAGCGACGCATCAAGATACTGAAGTGTTCCCACCTTATCTCCGTGTATTGCCTCATAGCTATCGAATGCGCCCCTAATCTCACTCGTCAGTATGACCAAATTCTCTGGTTCCAAAAGCGAGAACATGAGAGTGCAAAGCATTTGGCTAGCAGGAGGTTCATATCCTGCTATGACTAAATGTTCAACCGCAACCTCGAGATGCTTAAACTCTTGTGACGTCGGTGTTTCAGCATCGCCAGGCAGCAGTTGTTCGAAATGATCTAAACTATATTTGTCGCCACGGCAATCGAGGGAAACTCTATAGCCCTACGATTCTCTTGATGGACTTTGAAGTAGCTCGATAGTATAGACAGGGGGACAAAGAAGAATTTTGCCAAGCTGAGTAAAGGAAATTTCTTGAAAACTTGGTTTGCGGTGACGAAGAAATCCGCTATCCCCATTTCATCGAGGAACTGCGAGTTTCTCACAGAGAAGATCAACAATTAGCGTGGTTTTCCTGAAGTTTCAGAAGGTATCGTCCTACTATCTCGTAGGTGATGCATCTCACGGCTATACGCTAAGTCGGCTGATATATCCATGGCTAGCCAATCGGTCCACTAGCAAAAAGTCATTAGTCATAGAGAAAGGCAAACTGGTGAGGTGAGAAGAAACTCATCGTCTTTAGCTCGATGCCTTCTTCACGAGAGCCAATGTCTTTCATTTTTTTCAACGAAGACGTCAATGTACCTGTTAATTGTTTTTGACTTTGCCTTAATTGCTCGTGCGCGAACGCTGGAGCAAGTCTCTTCGCATCGGCATGGTGTTTAACTGGATCCATCTCCCACGAAATCCCATTATCACTAAGGCCAAGATCCATGAAGTTTGTCATCGGGAAATGCTCAAGGCCGCTTGTTCGAGAGTCCTAGATATCTAACACGCTCTTTAGCAAATGATTTCACAGACTTCAGTAACTGACAGAAGTACCACTGAATGCCTGAGGCGTGATGAAAACAAGCTCGTTTGGAGCAACTCGAACTACATCTCCTATATTTTACCATTATCAAAGATGAAAGTAATGCGAAACTGAAGTTAGGCTTGCCATATTTCCCCAGAGCCCTCGCGACTACCGATGGATATCGTCCAGCCGCCCTGGTAAGATAAGACGTGTGCTTCCTAATATTTTTATTTGAGGCTGTAGGACTAACTTACCTGTGATACGCATACCATATATTTGACACGGCAGCAAGCTTTGGTCCTGGGAAAACGGAGGCTGGATGAAGGTTAAAATTATAGATGAAGCGAAAAAAGGTGTACAAGCACACCTAATTTAGATGTGGTAAGTAATTAAGGGGTATTGTATGTCCAGCCGGTGTCAACTTACTGCGACGAGACCAGCAGCAACCACGTCGTTTCCGAGACGTTCAAGAACCCACGTTGAAGTCATCTGTGCCTCTGAGAGTTTTTCTCAATATAGTTTACTGACCGCATTGGGAGACATGGTGATGAAATGTTCTAGAGAGAGAGAGCTGTGAAGAATGAATCTTGCAGGTGTTTCCGAGGGGTTATAGACGTGAAAGGTTTATAGGCTGTATTCAGCCCCTCCCGTGTGACCAATCTTGATGCACCGGTCCAATTATCATCTTAGCGTCTTTTTAGGAAACTGGGCATTTACCGACGGTTCTTATTCCTTACTTCTTACCGACAGTCGATTCGGAGAGGCCTTCATTGTCTGAGGACTGTGTTTTTCGGCTGCTTGCAGAGGTATTACCTTCATTGTAATGGTCCAGGTTGAAATGCCAGCTTGATAATGCTAAACCGAGATTACTTGTCATTTAGTAAGTGTCAACACAGAACTTTATGTTAAGAATGAATATTGACCTGGTATAACGCAAAAGCTGCTATAGAGGGATAGAGGGAAAATGGACCATCTCATAGCCCCACTGTGTATATTACCTTCAAAGATGTCAGAGGAAGTTAATTCAAAATACCGGAAATCGACGGGGATCTTCCTTAACCTAAACATCAATATTTCCCACATCCCATAGACTCGTCGAAATGCACAAAACTGACTACCGGTTCAATGTTGATCCAGCGTCTTTCCAAGCTTCCGGATGCTGGATAAGCTGATCGGCAACGCTGAAGGCGCTGGTCTGAGTAGCACCTCTCGTATCAAATTGGTTAAATGCAGATTTGACTTGATAAAACCACCTCTCCCGGCGAGCTTAGATATAACGCACCCGTCGCTCCTGATAGTATCCTTATCGACTGGCGTCATTCAGGCGGAAGACTTAGCACTCCTAAATGGATATCCTTCATATTGCATCTTCAAATCGCCGTAGCTGAGTGACGTGCTTACATATCTGTAATGAGGTGGTGTATGTGTGAGGATCGGAATTGTTGAGCTCTTTCGTTGTTCTGCCTAGAAGAGGCACGTTACTGTTCTGGTCATTTAGCCGGAAGGAAGGCTCTAAGAACTTGAGAGCATCCGATTTAATACTAATACACTCCGATACAGCCTGTGTCGCAGCTCTGCCTGCTCAGAAGTGACATATCATTGACCGACACCTTGAGACTAATCCCAGTTGTTGCAGCTTGCTAGGTCAACATCCCCACTAGTGACCATGAGGAGATTTCCGATGGGTCAAAAGAGAGTAGAGAGAAGCAAGAGTACTCAACCAATTCTATGCAGAGTCGACCGAGACAGTGCTGAATGTTATCTAAGCATTCGATCCTGAATTTAGAGGACATCTCGACAGGGATCACTCCAGCCCGTTGCAATGCCGTACATCGATCGCTATTATTAGGTTAAGTTTGATGAATATTGGATCGCGGTTATGTTGCGAAGAATGGGCTGTTTGACGTGGCTGAGAACACGCCGATGGCATCTTGTGGATAGTAGGCGCCGATTGACTAAAACCAACAATTTTACTTCCTTTTACGTTTTCTTCGATGAACTTCGTCAAATCTTTTTTTCGAACAAATGTCGTAGCGCGCTGATCGGTTGCATCATTTTATCTATCTGGCCATCACTAAAGCACATCACTAAAGTGGAGTTAATCATGATATAGTCCTATAAGATGGGTCGGCCAAACGTCAATCGGAACAGGTTATATGATATAAATTGAAGTCTATTCGTGAGGATTACTCCCTATATGTTAGCACCTCTCGGTTGGGCATATGAAAGCATCTCTTCATCGTTCATCATTCTATCGTGGCGACTTTCCTCTAGACCCACGATGACTCCAATGTCTTGTTCCGTCGACTTCGGCTTAACAGCAGCGCGTAATGGCAGCACAGAACCTTACCCTTCAAACTAAGAGTAGGGCCAGCGCAAGACTTTAGGAGGTCCGAATCCAAGTTCGCGATTCTCATAAAGTTCCATTGCTTGCCAGCTTGTACCAGCAAGATCCAAAACCAGGAAGGAACTCATGCTGATCATGATCCATGAACGGTGTTCTAGGCCAGCAGCCCACCTCGGGAAGGCCGGCCATGTATTCTTTATCGTAAAGAAATTTCTCCGGTAGCTGATCATAATTATTCACTTACAACTTATGACTAAATTAGATCCTACTGCAGATATGTTTTGACGTGGTTCAGTGGCGGACGATGAGGGACTGGATCGGCGGCGACCCGGCGGCAGAGCGGCGGGAGCTGGCCCCTGTTTATCTAGCGCCCACAAGGGTCTCACTGCCCAAGCCCAGCATGTCGTCATCACCTGTTCCAAAGGAAGCTACATACGAGCCAAGTGTGTCGAACCCTGTAGGCAATGCTCCATTGACAGCGTAATTATTTTCGGACTGCATGATGCCTAAAGATTAGGTACCTAAGCTACATGGAAACAATATCTACTTCATTGTAGCAATTGATTAAAATCGCGTTTATTTAGGTGCATTATTATTTGATACTTGCTATAAGCTACGATGAGCTCTGAAAATGTACACGCCTTGAAATTTCGGGAGGCCAAGAAACCCCAGAGTAGCCCCTCCGCGCCCGTCACAGACTTGTTCCGGCTCGATGACCGAACAGTTGTAAGTAAGTGACTAGCACGCGCGCACAAAGCTTTCAAATACACCTCATTTTCCCTTCAAGTTGAGAACTTAAACTGATTGCTGCTTTGTGGTATAGTCACAGGAGCCAATGGGTTTCTGGGCATCACAGTGGCCGTAGCTGTCCTGGAGAGCGGGGCCGATGTTATTTGTTTAGATGTAATGGAAAAGCCGACGTCTACGGATTGGGGTAAGTCAAGGCATGGGAGAAAATACAGTGCTTTTCCTCAATGGAGTACTACCTAGCTCGACACATACTACATCAGAAATCGTTGAAGTAGCGGCGAAGAAGTGGACAAGACAACTCACTTATTATTCCTGCGATGTCCGCGACGCGCAAGGAATAACAGACCTCTTCGCGAAATTCGCGCCGACGCTTCGGCACCCTATCCGCGGCCTAATTGCCTGCGCCGGTGTTTCTAACAACGGGCCCTCGACCGAGTTTTCGGCCGAGGCGTTCCGCCGCTTACTTGATGTCAACGTCACGGGTACCTTTTTGATCGCGCAAGCCGTGGCGAGAGAGGTTGCTCGGGCGGATGTTTCGGCGAGCATGGTCTTCGTCGCGAGCATGAGCGGCCATGTCTCGAACAAAGGCGTTGATACGGCGGGGTACAACTCATCCAAGGCGGCGGTTCATCAGCTCGCGAGATCTTTGGCTGCCGAGTGGGGTTCCAGGAAAGGGATACCCCTCATCAGAGTAAACTCGCTGTCTCCCGGTTACATCCGGACGGCGGCGACGGCTGAAGCGCTGACGAAGCTGAGAATGGAGGAACAGTGGACTGGGGATAATATGCTGCTCCGCTTGAGTACTGTTGATGAGTTCCGTGCACCTGTGCTCTTCCTACTTGGGGACGGGAGCAGCTTTATGACGGGAGCGGACTTGCGCGTTGATGGGGGACATTGTACTTGGTGACGAGTTTGTATAGAATGATAGAACTAGGTGAATAAAAGTACTATCACGATGTATGGGGAATGTAATAAGACTCTCTTTCCTCACTTAAATTGAGATACCATCCGCGGTGTTGTTCTCGTGCGCACGTAAAATCATGGTACTACCTGCCAGCTCTTTCCAATAACCAAGTTGACAGACAATCAACTGCTGGTTTCGAGCTAGAGCCACCCAACCCTGAGCGACCTTAGTCCTGACAGTCTGTTGCTCGTAGGGTATTAGCTAGATAGTGAGGGATGATATAAGCACCAACAATCATTTAAGAACCGAAGCGAATCGGCTTGACATACGTGTGGAACAGGTTCATTGCTTTTCTTTTCATTTCTGACAAGCTTTGAAATTCATGATCTGTTTTATGATTCCTCTCAATCTCTCTTAGCTTTCCTTCCCTACCCGAGTAGATATGATGACACAATAGCCACTTCAACCAACACCCTCCTACTTCCTTTCGCCTGTATTAGCGATACAGAGCTTAGCGAGTAGTGTGAAAATTCGCCATAATGCCGCCGTCAAGGCTAAAAGAGATGGGTCTCACGCAACTCTAACGTACGAACCTCAAAACTGGAATTTTAACTCAATACCTAACTACCTAGGTAGATAGGTGTTATATTCATGTCTTTCTGCATAGAGCCACGGAGGTACCTGTCAATTTGGACTTGGTCTTATTTCCTCCCTTAGTTTCTTAACCCCGACGCCCCCCAAGGCGCTGCCTCAGCTGCGCCACCCCCTGAATTGTGGCGTGCTGGTCGTCAGCTGAGTCCAGAGATGAATTCTTCCAGCTTTAACTACATATATTTATTCACGCTAATCTGCTCTTGACCTTTCTTGCTTCTCGAGTCTGACTTGAAAACCAATATCACGTTCTTCAGACAGCATCTCCTTGGTGGATCCCGCCATCTGTACATCATGAGACGCCTTCATACCGGATTGCTGGAGCTTCAATATTTCATGCCAGGTCAGATCCCGGACTACGTGGTTCTCTATCATACCTGGAGAAATGACGAGACTCTTCTGAGCGACTCCATTAGACCAGTCAAGCTTAACCCAAATGCCAAAGTGGAAGAGAGCGGTGTGTTCTCCAAAGTTGAAGGCGCACGCAGACTGGCAGCTAGAGATGTGTGCGAGGGGATTTGGATAGACACTTGCTGTAAGACCTTATTCGGATTAAAAATATACTGTGAGGAAAAGTGCGACTGAACTTGTAGCTGATCACATGCTTCGTCAATGACCCGTTGCGTAATTGCGCAAGAGCTGCTGCTCTGAGCATGAACAGAATCGTCGAGACTCAGAGGTAAGATCCTGCGAGCTTAAATCTTTTCATCGGCCAACTTAGCGTATGCGTCGCGAACGATACCCCTTAGCATTGCTCTAGGTCTCTTGGCAAATCGTGACCGCCTCCATTCTGTTGATGGCATGAAAACCAAGAGAGGTCGACCTGTTCGCTCGCACAAGTTTCGAAGAGGCTGCGATACGTATCAATGAAATCCTCTTGATTGTTTTCCTCTGACTCTCGGATTTTGGGCGCCATGGCAACGCCAGCGATGATATCGAGAATTAGATTCCCAGTCACGCCAATCGTTGAGAATCAGTGGCCAGATGCTGTGACTTGGATGAGATTTCCCACGAACTTAAATGACATGTATCATAAGGGTTGACAGGAATATCATTAGATGCTGAAGTGCGAGGCCAACATGGACAAGTCTGCGCAGCTGTTTCCACTTTTCTCACTACATGTTCAATGTTCGTATACGTTAACGGCTTGTTAAGAAACTTTCGCAATTTAGTTCCGCACGGAGGACAGAAGTAGGGTCTTTCATGTGAACCAAATGGCCGTAGACTTCCGGCATCTTCGGAAGACTTTATGGAAAGTTTCTATGAGCTTTGGCGACTTGTTCAGTAATTTCATGACTTCGAACAATAACCATAGCCAGCCCAAACGGGCGCAAAGTATGAAAGTCAGTGGCGGCCGCCCCATAACACTATTGATAGACTCGAAGGCCAGGTCTATGCACAAGCTGATCAGCATAATCTTCAGCCTGGTATGTCGTGTTCTTTATCTGGATGGCCATCCTGTTTTCCAACCCCAAGAAACATGTCCATTGTTTTGGGATGGCCAAAATTCAAGGTCGAGGGCAGTTGGGGCAGGTGAGCATATTGAATACATCTCTTATACGGCAGCCGGGCAAGGAGGTTTAAAATACAGAACTCAGCAGCACCGACAAAATTCACCAGCATTTTAGATTTAAAAGTAGCGTATCGATGTCAAAAACAGGCCTTGACATGGGATAGCAAAGAGAAAGTTCAACGTGACAAGTTCGATTCCTTGGAAAAGGAATGTTTCTAGCCTGATTCATCTCTCATCCTTCATATCAGTAAGTTGGTCTAGTATTTCCATTCTCAAATTCATTGTGCGGTGGTTTATGAAAAGATTCTTGAAGAGATTGAAAGTCGCCGATACCACGAGAGCAAGCGCGCCCGCCTCTGGCGTTCTCCTTTTCCACCATGGTGAGTTAGTAATGCATAGAATACTTATTATATAGGTATGATATTTTTATTCGGACAGATATGTAGACATCGAAAGGCTGATCACAAAGTTGTCTACCGTTAGCACTAACCCTCGACAGAGTAAAGAGCGCCCTTCGCAGCGAGAAACGTCCAGAGATGATAGTTGTAGTTTCATACCGCGCTACATTTCTGTTTTCAGTCCTGGCTAATTTATCAAAAGCCAGATAGTAGCGTGCGCGCGGGGTAATTCAGGTGATAACACCCGAGCGCGATGCCACGGAAAATCCGAGTTCAAAAGCTCACCAAAGCAGTCTACACGAAGCCTCAATAGGGCACTCAGGTGTCAACTGGAAGATGCAGAAGGCCATTTCTATCATCTATGGTCATTCAATTTTTAATAAATTGTTTTTGAACTCTGCTTTTTTAAAAAAAAAATCAAGCCTTAAGGTGCGAAACGTGACCATGATCATTCGACCCCGCACCAGAGAGTCGTCAAATCTCATCACTCGTTCCGGTACAAGACCCAATATTCCCCGTTGAACATTCTTACCTGCTCAATTGACTGATGTTCCAAAGTGAAATCTATGAATGGTTGCCATTTGGGAAGTATGCGGAGAAAATTGAAGACTTCAAGCTATGAAGTAGTACTCAGTGAAGCAGCCTATCGGCTGCTTAGTTCAACGGAAGTCAGTCACTGGATGGAACGCCTGCGAGTCTGTTCGAGATATCTTTTCTTTCTTCACATCAATCTTCACTTATCCAAGACATCTTTCTCCCCAACTCGAGACCATAATCTACAAGAAACAGGTGTCAACCACTCGCTCCACTCGCTTACATATGATCAGTACCTTCATATTTCATCGAATAAGTGTTATGCATGCTTTCACTTGGAGATAAGCATCGTTACTCTCAGGCCTATTCCACCCAACATTGAGTTGGGGCGGATGCTGATCATTGACACCGGATGCCAAGACCTCCTTGCGAGTCAAATTATTCCATCCAATTAACCACTACGATATGATCAACTCTATCTTTCGCCTCGGCTGGCGGGAAGGGGTATTAATATAAATTTCTGTATCTTATTGGTCAAACAGAAATTATGATACCGAGAGCCGAGCTACGGATACGACCCCAATAGGGTCCTGAACGGATCTGGACGTGTTCCAAAATCCACGAAATACGAGTAGTTATATAAATATCATTGCAGCTCGAAATACTTTATGAAAGATAAGCAAGAAGGCGCTATCGTCGACGTTAGATTGAGAATATCTTTCTTTCTTGGACGTCACCATATTGACGAGCATTGAGTAGATGTGAAGTGCATATTTCTGGCTTGCGTACTACTGAAAGCATCTGAGCCGACATGTTACTCCTTAAGACCTGCCCTGTTATCACCGTGCTATGTGGCCTCTCGGTGGTGAACTCCTGGCCACTCGAAGGAAGAACATCATCTCGTACGTGATGCATCGATCCACAAGGATAAGGTAGCTAACCAATTGAAGTTATCCAACCTGTATTCCGGCCACTCGACCTCGGATCTATCAAACCCCAGGGATGGTTCAAAGATCAGCTGGATCTCGAAGTAGCCGGGCTTGGCGGCAACTTATTCGACTTCTACCGCTTCGTACACGACTCACGATACTTGGGTGGATCTACAGAGTATTCAGCCCTTGACGAGGCTTCACCCTATTGGTTCAATGGCATTGTCCCACTCGCCTTTTCGACAGGCGACCAACGAATCATTAGCCAGGTTAGATACTATCTCGACTACCTACTTGACCACCAACAAGAGGACGGGTGGCTAGGCTTTGAGACGACAAACGCGACTCGTGGCTTATGGGCTCGTAACCTTCTCATGCTTGGTCTCATCCAATATGCAGAGGCCGATCCGACACAGACGGAGCGGATCGTGGACTCACTATATCGATATATTACACTTGCGCACAGCATGTTAAAGAATAATTACACAGGCCTCATCGCGCATGGCAACGATACGTTTGATACGGCGGGCTGGGGTGTTGGTAGATCTCACGAGATGCATATCCCACTACAATGGTTGATGGAACGCTACCCACGAAATTATTCTAGCCTTCTCTTAGAGACAATGGATCTCATGATCGACGGTGGTGTGGTGTGGGGTGCGGATTGGCGCATCTTCTGGACCGATAGTGTCTATCCAAAGGTCAACTATGATGTTACGCCATGGCCATATAGCTGGGTCTTCCTTCATGGTGTCAACATGGCTGAAGGTATGGCAACGCACTGACATATTCTCTCCTCTGCTTTACCCCTTTCCTTTCTAGGCGAGTACTGATGCGCTTAGGTCTGCGCTACCCTCTCGCAATATATCGCAACACTGGTGATCCAGCATTGCGAACACAGACTCGGACGGCGGTTGACCTGCTGGCAGCATATCATCGCTCGCTTGCAGGGACCATAATCGCTGATGAGTATATCTCTGATCTCAATCCCAGTCGAGGATCCGAACTCTGCATTGCGGCCGAGGTGATGTTTTCATCGGCTTATATCTACCAGTATCTAGGCGATAATGACATTGCCGACTGGGTTGAGCAGACAGCCTTCAATGCGTTTCCAGCTGCTGTTTATCCAGATTGGTGGTCCCATCAATACGTCCAACAGGAGAACCAAGTACGTATGGCAGTGCTTCCAACGGAATTCATACACCTTCGCCTTTACAATCGAGTTTATATAAGGGGTAGCTGACATGAAGAAGCCATGGGCAAGAAACTTAAGCACGGCTGAACTATGGTGGGACGTCGATTCCTATTCCACTGTCTTTGGACTAGAACCAAATTATGTGAGCCATTAATTTTCCGGTAGCACCTGGACACGGCAATGCTGACACTCTGGACTCAAGCCATGCTGTACAGTCAATCACCCTCAAGCTTATCCCAAGTTCCTCGCCAACTCATTCACTGCAACTGTGGATGGCGGGCTTGCTCATGTACTCCTGATACCTGGTACGGCAAGCACCAAGTTAGGAGAAAATACGGTGGTGGTTTCTGCGGACACGACGTATCCTTTCGGTGACACTATCAACTACACAATCCAAGCCTCTTCTGCGTTCGACTTTTATGTTCGCATTCCAACATGGGCGAATGCGAATAGTACTATCAACGAAGATAAACTTGTGCAACCAGACTCCAGGGGACTTCACAAAATTATTGTACCAGCAGGGACTAGCAAGAACACAATTCAGCTGTCCACATCACCCCGTGTCGTGCCTCGGGCCAACGGCACCGCGGCAATCTACTACGGCGCTCTGCTATATGCACTCGCAATTGAGTACGATGTGACAAGTTCGGCACCTTTCAGCTTCAATACAGAACAATTGCTACCTGCTAACACGACCGATCCCGAGGGACGCACGCGTGACAACCAGCTGAAACCCAAGACCGCCAGTAGTAACAAATGGAACTTAGCCATTGACACCTCGCAGATACTCGTCGTCCATACCGCTGCTGACATTAATGCGCCACTGGCTAACCCAGTCTGGGATCTTGGCAAGCCGCCAGTTGAGTTGCGCGTCGCTGCGACCGAGATCAATTGGCCCATTGCCAACGATTCTCCAGCTGACCCGGGCAATTTCGACATCGAGACAATCGGCAAACCTTTTGTCGCCCGCTTTGTGCCTTATGGGAGCGCGAAGCTACGCATGTCCCTTCTGCCTGTTGTGGAGTTGGACAAGATAGATTTGGGATCTTAGGTAAAGAGAGGACACAAAGTGTGGGTAATTTCATGCCCGAATTCTCACAGCAAACTCTGTTATGAGATAAAGCAAAAAGGTTGATTTTAGTATTCCCTATAGTGAATAATAGAAGAGATTGAGTGCGGAACATATGTGAGACTTCTGGAAGTGACCTCGACTGAACCGGATTCCTCACTAGATTAGGTTGTTATCATTAATTGATTTACCATCCTTTCCTTACTACCTCGGCTTAGCCAGATAATCTGTGATTTATTGGCCCATGTGTCTAGTCGGAAAGATGTTGTTGATCTGCTTCATGATATGCTCCAGCGCCTTTGCATGGCACGAATCATAGCTATAAATGAGAGATAGAGGCAATCGACTGGAGCGTCCCAGTTATCCCCGGAGGGAGATAATGCTTTAGGGTTGTATCAAGTAAGAATATATGAGTAGCTTATACCTAATAACTCTCAACTTGATACCGTGTGCACATCAGGATGCTACGCGCTCCCAAAAGCCATTGCTCCCAGCTTTTTGCTGCGCCGGATGGCATTCCGGGGTCGACATATTCTTACCTATTACGACACCATCTATGCTCAATCTTGCAGCCAAGCTCGAGACTGTGAATTTTGCTTTCGAATCAATTGTTATTGAAAAAATGCTGGACCAGAAGATTTTTTTTTTACTATAGAGGAGTCAGGTAGTGATGGGCCATGTAATAGGGGTAGTCTCCTTCGATGACACACAGAGGGTGTGTTTAGCAGTCTCTCATATGGTTGATAGGAGACATACGAGGATAATTTCGCTTACACTTAGTCAAGATGTTCCGCTCTTGCGCACCGGTAGTAGGCTAAAGTCCTTATTAGCACACCGAGTGATAGGGGTGGTTCGAGCTAGAAATAGCAACGAGAGAAGCTGGGCTAAGGGAGCAAGAAGCCGTAAGGCTGGAGCCGATACTGATTGGAGATGATATAGACAGTGTCATGGCTGCAGTAGACGATGACAGGAAAAAGAAATCACTCACGAGACCTTCTCGTAGACGAAATATGAGCCGAGACCCAGCTAAGACTTGAGGGCCCAGACTTGACTCGCCTCTGCAGTCCTATAAGTTCCGAGACATGACTGGGGCTACTTCAGAAGCGCTCCCGCTTATCACCAGAAGAGGGGAAATGATTGAAGGTAGTAGTAACGGATAAGTTTCTTATCAGCCGACTCGAGGTAAGAAAGCCGTGGCAGTGGACAAGCATACATAAATTTATTTTTGTTGCTAGCTACATAGGACGGCATGCTTCTACCATCTATTCGCTACTAGAAACGAGCGTCGACCATCAGTTATCTCGCCATCTCAAACCGTTCTGTCACAGCGTCTTGTTAGCATTCACTTGATACAGGTAGCCTACTCTAGAAAGTCTCCGAACAGGACTATAGAAGTTACCTGAAGTCATAAGATGCACCCCGCATGCAAGCCACTCACTGTCGGTCTGAGAATACTTCCCTAGAATACCTGCAGGCCCTTGTTCCCCCCACGAGCCAAAGTACACCCGACCCTTTCAATTTTTTTTTTCTCCTTTACAGAGGTCGGCAAGGGGCAATACAAAGATTTGCCAAGCGATTGCTCACCCCACTACAAGCTTCCTAAAGATATTTGCGGTTCCTGCTATCGAGCACATGTGGTAGAGCAAAAATCCTAATGGAGATTTCACATGGCTTCTGAATCAAGAAGGTGCAGCCTCAGGAGCCGGCAATACTTGCTATAACTGCCCCCTCATCCTTGGCTAGTGACCTACACTCTAGGCCGGACTAAGCAAAGCTAGTACGGGACAGCCCGTGGGTTAGGTGTGCTGGAGACCGTACAAGGTTATCCTTGACGCCTCCGAATGTAGTTCTGGCTCCGCTTTGAAAGCCCTCCCGGACGGTGCTCATCGACTGTGTATTCATCTACCAGTGCCATTTATAAGCTTTTAAGTGACTTCGAATGAAAATATATCTTGTGAAACTGGAATCTGCTCCAGGGGATAAACCATCTATCCGGCCGAAAATGCCATGTTATCAGCACACCATAAAATGGATTTTGCCATGATGTAGATCTTGACCTGTATACGGAAGTTACTTCTACCCAAATCATGAATAAATCCGGTCAGAGTGTAGTGAAATAGGCTTGGCGCACTGGTTGTATGAGCGATGTGCCGAGAAATGGTGTAGAAGTTCCCCCAAGTTGTAAACACGTGGTATAGGTGGGGTTTCCAAGTGATCTGCAGAATTCGGCGGTTTGACTCTTCAAGGCTAGGCAAGAAACCATTTGTCTCCTAGTTCTACCAATCATGTTGTCAGAGCACAGTTGACAGTAAGTCTTGTAGCTAAACCGTTATGCTGAATGCCGATCGTTTCATTCTTTGAGAGTTCGCAAGGTTTTCTATAAATGCACTGCCAACATCCAGTGATCCAGGTTACATGGGCTCCTCAGACATTCCGACATTCAATTACCTAAAGGTCAAGCACCAGATCATGTGAGCCATGGCCACAGAGTCCCCCGCACACCTCCACAACCCATTGAACTCTGCAAGATTAATCCGTGAATGAGAGCGATACATTTCATGTTATTTGATGAAGTTAATATCGAACCTGGAAACGAAAAGCATTTTAAATCCATAAAAATATTGTGTTGTCTACTCGAACTCAATAGTAGCGGCTCTCTTAACTCCAGTATACACGAGGCAAGTCGTTGTTGTGGGAAAGAATGTTTTCCAGCATCACATGACCGCATGACTGGCATGTTCCTTAGCTCTGCCATGAAGTCCGTAGCGTCGGGCCGACGATCATTATCATGTGCAAGCCAGTTTGCAAGAAAACACCAATTAAATCAGACAACTTCGAAGTACAACATATCTAATCGGGGACATTCCTTTCTGGGAAGTCAAACACTACAGCGCTCTATGTATAATGGGTGCGTGTTCGGCCATTCTCCACACTTCGGCATCGAATGTAACGGTCTCAGTCATCTACCTACACCATTACACCTCAAGACGTAATCACCTCATGGTTTTGGATTGTAACCTGCCACTTTCAGGATGCGCATATGATTTGAAGAAGCATGTATGAAGACGCGTAGGCATGCACATCGTTGGGGAAACACCGAGTTCGAAGGGATCCTGTGGCCCTTGGCTTCAGTCAGGCTTCTTCTTGGGAGTAAGAAGGTATTTGGACAAGCAAGCGCAGAGATGGGAAGCAGCCAGTACTTGATTTGCCTATAAAGTTTAATGATGTGCGCGATGATCTTCAAGATGATCTCGGAGTTTCATTCCAGACCTTCTTCACGGGGTATTAATGTTCATCTTGATCTGTCAATATGGTCGCTTCTTCATACATTGGGCTATTGGTCACCGGGGCTCTGGCCGTAAAGTCTAGCAACTTGCGCCGTGCAAGCCAATCTGACTACATCACCGACACTATTGACGCTGTAGGGGTTCTCCAGGGGTATTACGATTCTTCCAGTGGTCTTTGGGACGGCACCGGCTGGTGGAACTCCGCAAACTGTTTGACAGTTCTTGCCGACTTTGGACTGCTTGATTCATCCTTCTCTCAGAGTTTCAATATCCCAGGCATCATTTCCACCACGTATGAAAATGCTCAGAACACTTACTCGGGCTTCATCAGTATGTAACTACACCATCATACTATTTATGTCTTGATGATTTGTGGAGTTACTAAGCTCAAGATAGATGACTATTATGATGATGAAGGATGGTGGGCACTAGCCTGTAGGTATTCTCTCCTACTTTTTTTTTTGTTTGTTTGGCGTTTAATAACAGGAGATTCGACGTACCTCAATGAGGCCATTTCAATCTTCAATGACATGGAAAATGGTGGTTCTCCCTGTGGCGGTATCTGGTGGGACAAGGCGCACACCTACACAAACGCAATTGCCAATGAACTCTACCTCAAAGTGGCCGCGTCTCTCGCCAACCGCGTTCCATCGTCTGATAAAGATACGTACCTCAACGTAGCCCAGGCGCAATGGAATGTTTTCCAGCAGGATGGCTACATCAACTCTGAGAATCTCATCAATGATGGGTTAACCTCGTCATGCACAAATAACGGAGAGCAGACGTGGACTTATAACCAGGGCGTCATCCTTGGTGGCTTGGTCGAGCTTTACAAAGCCAACAGAGACACTTCGCTCCTCACATCAGCGTCCAATATTGCCAACGCAGCAATATCGCATTTGGTCCAGAATGGTATCCTCTACGAGGGATGTGAGCCTAGCTGCGGAGGAGATGGCGAACAATTCAAGGGCATATTCATGAGAAACTTACAGGAGCTGAATGCTGTCGCACCTTCGAGCACCTTCTCGAACTTCATCACTGCCAACGCCGACGCCATATGGGCTGATGACAATAGCAACTACCACTTGGGAGTCACCTGGGACGGTCCTTATACCACAGGGGATGCTGCTACCCAAAGCTCGGCTCTTGATGCTTTAGTAGCTGCCGTAGCTGTATCTTAATAAACTGGGTTCAAGTTATATAATACCCGAAAGCTTCAAATGGATATGGTTCAAATTTATATAGGAATGGAGATCATGTTATAGTCGACTTGATGCGGCGTCCGGTCAAGTCCCGTAGACTTCGGTAGCTGATCTTCGCAATCGCAGAACATATTTCCAACAACAATCATGTCGATTTATACGAAATTGACTCTATACTTTGTATGTGGTTCATGAAAGAGTCTGCTATGTGGAGATTTTTTCCTTCAAATCAAACTCGGCTTAAGTAGATTTCATTTCGTCTAGGGATTCCAAGCAGGTATTAGTTCGGGTGATTGCACTAACGCGACAAGATCGTAAGCTACTCGGTACGGATCACTCGCATACGTAGATGACAGTTCTTTGGATGTCCCACTACATACAGATCGTCTTCATAGATGTATAATGATGACAAGAGCATCAGCCTCCACCACACCGCCCACTGCGCTGATCAGCTACTTGGGGGACGCGAAGGAGAATACGATGAAAACGAGGTTGACTTTGAAGTAGATGAGAGAGCTGGGTATGACATGAGCACTAGTAATAGGCACATTCTGATTAATGTCCATGTCCGTGATGCGGTGAGCGATGGCGCCATCATAACGGAGATGGAATTAACGCTGGTACAGCAACACTGGGTAACTAGTTCGTGATGCTGACAGCAAATGGTAATCTCAGACAACAATCTTTCTGATACAAATGATAGTCCACACTTGGACGTCTATCAGGCTCCGTAATCAACGACATAGATACGCACAGCTCACGTACAGCATCAAGGTTCAACAAAATCCCGGACGCGCTGTCAGATGCTTATTTTTGCGACTCGATCTCGCCTTCTCGGCTTTCTCCGCACTTGGCTATCCAACTGACGAAATGCTCTGCTCGACCCTTCTTGAGGTCATGACGGTATTCGCCGTCTGATGCATTACCATTGCCAAGGCATAGATGATCCTGCATCTTACCTCTTGCATAATTTCTACTAAATGAGAAATTGAGGCAGATTGTGACAGACTTTACCCCTATGCCAAGGTACTTAGATAGTAGAGTACCCTGGGACCTGAGTCTCTCCTGTCACAAGATAGTTACCAGAGCATGTATAGCAGCTGAAAGTGTCAGATGGTTCTCGCTGCCGCCGTTTGTACATCGCTGTGTGAGATCAGGACTTATTGAAGACAACCGCGGCAATGATGAGCTTCGAAGAGGAGGTATCAGAGAGCTCTAACACGAGACTCCTCGTTCGTTATCAATGCAATGAGGAGACTTTCTTCGAAAAGGGTCAACTGGTAGACAGAAGCATCAAATCCACTGCCAGTCGGGCAACTCGCATGGCCTTGATGTTAGCAGTGGCCGTGCTACTCATCGGCACGAATATCCTCACATACGCAATAACAGTCCGATCGCCATCTAAGATGAGATGCAGGTCTGTTGGTGAACCGCCGAAGGTAACATCTATGCTACGTGATCTCGAACTTGAGACTTTTCACTATCGTTTTGAGTCTACATTCTTTGACCAGAAAAGTCCGTTCTGTCAACCACCATCTCCTGCTACGGACAAGGCCTGGGAAGACGCGGGAGCTAATTGTGAGTTTCGTCACTTCTAAGGGATCGATAGATAGCTTCGTGCCCATGGGCTATATTAACATAATACGTAGTTAGTTTCCTTCTAATCTCCGAGGAAGACATGGAAGCTTCTAATCTAACCCTTGAGCATATCCACCTCTGGGGTGGTGCAGATCAAGCGAACTTAACTGGGTTTCCAGAGGATATGTTGAGGTATTCCACCAGCTACACCGTTTAGTAGGCCACCCTTAGTCCTGTTGGATTCTATCTTTAGCAGGGGCGGAGGAGGGACGCTGTTGGGCTGTCAGATAATCATGCGGCACGGGTCCTTCCAGATTCAGACTTGAATCGTAAGGTGGTTGAACAACAAGGTGATTTCATTGCTCAAAGACGTGTTTTAGAAGAAGCTACGAAAGAGATAAGTATACATGTATCTTGAACTTATAATTACAGGTAGAGACAACGACTTTCTAGATCTAGAAAAAAGACACAGCGCTGTCATTCATGTACCAGTTGATCGTTTACTGCTGCTTTTGGGCCGCCTCGATCGACATCAACTGCAGCTGGGCAAAGGCACTTTTGGAGAAGATGCGAAGGCGCTCATTGCCGATCATGGAGAGTTGGACCAAGACGAAGACTAGACCGAAGAGAACCACAAAGGTCTGGATGAGGAATTTCTTGATGTGAATCCTGATGATCTTCCACTTGATGGCGCTGTCGACAGACTCCCAGGCTCGCTTGAAGAGGATACGGGATGCTCCTCGGGCGGTAATGTAGAGATCTCCTACGAGGGCCTTTCGATCGAAAGCAACAACGGTTTCTTCGCCTTGAGGGAGGCAAATGGCCTCGATGCGCTTCAAGGCGATGGAGGCAGGCAGGAGCAAGTGGAAGGTAGCGAAAATGTAGGCGATGATTGGGGCCATGACACGCAACCCGAGGAAGAGGGCTTCCTGCGGATTTTGAGGCTCTACGATAGCTCCCGGCCCGGCTAGACCAACAGTGTAGGCAACAGCAATTGGCAGGAAGACTGTGGCTTGCTTGGCAAGGGCATGAACGAGTGCCGGGAGTAAGACGGCAGCGCAGTCCTTGTAGGCAGGCATATGGCGATATATGGATTTGGCCGAGGGATATGCGATGACGCTATGGGTCCAAGCCATGTGTATACGAGCCAAGGCAACAGACACGATGAGGGAAGCGAGGATCTGGCCGACTCTGCCGAAGCCTGTGGCCAAGACAATGATGCTGACGGCGACGGTCTCGACAAAGTGGTATGTCAAGAACATAGGAAGGCCTCGCCATTGAGCAAAGAAGCCGCCGATACGACGCAAATGCGCGGTGGTGGATCGAATGCGGTCTGTGATGGGCTTCTCTCGGATTGTTCGGATCTCGACTTCGACGTCGGCGTGAACATCAATCGAGCGGGCTTTCTCGATAGGGGCATCGGGCTCGTCGCTGTATTTGATGACGGTGGTGAGGGACGGTCCGGATGATTCGATAATCGCGAGGGAAACCATGAGGTGGCCGATTGTGTATTGGATCTATCCTGTTGTTAGCAAAAGGAAAAGACCCAAGGCGTCAGTGACGATGAACACGTACCAAGGAAATGACAAGAAGAACGAGGAAGGCAGTATAGAAGACACCGAATAATTCAGACGGCTTCAACTCCATGTCAGGACCAGACTGTTCGTAGAGTTGGGCATCGTGTCGAAGCTGGTCAATGTATTCTCGAGAGAACGTCTCTGAGGCCAGGTATTCGGCGCCGCGGCGCACGAGATGACCGACGATGTCATGCGGCATGGCTACTGATAAGCTGTGATTGCGTTGTGATGGAAGAGTTATTAACAATGATGAAAAGTAGAACAATTAAGCATTGAATGGTCCCCTGAGGAGATGGATTTATTATGGAGGGGCGAGTTTTTCCTAGTTAGGCTAGGTGTGTTGCGTTCTAGGTAGACATGTTTTATAATATTGCTAGCTACTTTTGTCATCTCACGTCCAATCGACTTCTAATTTTTTTTTTTTTTTTTTATTTCTTTTTTTTTTTTAAAAAAAAGAAAAAAAAAATAGACAAGTCGAATTTTCCCTCCGTATGTGAGAGTAATTAGCGAGCCGCAAGTCTTCAGCAGACTCGCACAGATCGTGCCCGTTAAAGTGCAGCTAGTCGTTACTGTTACTGTTACTACTATTGGACACGGCGGCTGGGTGTGTGTGTGTAATTTTAACTCAGGTCAGAAGCACCAGATCTACGCGACCATGAGAGTTGTCCTGTACTTAGGCCGCTGTTTTTTTTTTACATTAGTTAGGTCGAAGTCAATGAGCAGCAAAGTTGTGTTTATTTTCATCGTTAAAACTCATACAGATCGTTCCAGAAGAGGATGTCGTCCAGCAAGTCTTCGGACAAATTGAGCGCAGCGAAGTTCTCTCGTCGAGGTGTTCGGATCTTGACATGCACCTCACCAGCCTTCTTCTGCCCAAAATAACCTGCCATCTCCCAGTCGACAAGCCCTACAAGCTTGTCGTTGTTGACAATACAGTTCGATAGAGTGAAATCGTTATGCATGAAGGAGAGATCCAGATCACGGTTGTCTTCGGAGAAGATGATGTTGTACTCGAGCTCCTGGATGCCTCGATGTGCTTTCGGATCAGCGTCTCCAACGATGTAGGATCGGGTCGTGCATGATGAAGGAGGTTTAACCTCGCTCAAGCTTCGCAAAATATCGCGTGCTTCTTCTTTGAAACGTTGTTTCTGTTCCGCGGAAATATATTGCCATGCGATGTTGAGGCCGACACCGGCAATCCTCTCCTGCACTAAAACCTGTCTCCCTTTGATCTTACTTGCGAAATAGATGATCGGGACTTTGACGTCTTTTAAGACTGCTCTTGCCAGGGCAGTGGCACTTACTTCGTTTGCATCTGCATAGGAGAAGTCTCGACTTGCGCGTCTGCCTTGAAGTTGAGCGTGGAGATGGCTTGACTTGATGATGACGCTACCGAGAGCGAATACATCCCGAGCCCTCTCTAGGCCCTCGTATATTCTATTAGAAGTGTTTCACAAGTCAAGTACAGAGGCCCAATACTTCAGCGGATCTTGTGAAGTCGAATTGATGTGTTTAGGCTCAGGCTGAAAGTCGTCCGGGGCAGGGAGATATCGACCATATAGTGGAACATCATGATATCGGTCATCGGCTGGTATTTTTGCCGGGTTCGCTTCGTACGGGTCCATGTTGAAGGCGGGTTGATGGACTTCGAAGGATTGTGCCCTAAGTTCAATTAGGAGTCATAACCTAGCAGCCTCTACGTATCGTGTAGACTCTGAGACTTTAACAACGCCTTTGCCCCCGAGGTGGCCTGGCAAAGCTGCCTGATTTCAAGAGTTTTTTTGTTTAGGCCAGAGCAGAGAAGTTACTAGCGACATGAACACTACCAAAGGCGATATCCACAATTATCCTGGAAAATCCAAGGCGAGGTCCGAACCTAACTTTGATTCTGCTGAAATCGACGACGATGTACCCCAGCTTGTGATGGGAGCTGAGTAGTTTACATCCATGCTCTGTTAGTTATATCACTGCTTCCTCCTAAGACTAGCCGGTCAACATCTAACAGATTTGTACGAGTCGATGTAGATGTACTACCGATGACCTCCAATCTACTTTGTAGAAGGCTGTGTCTAAGCAGGTGTGTCATTGGGATATGCAATTGAGCTTAACACGGTCAAGGAGGGGATAATATTGTAGCACCTTCAATGCAATTACTATCTATATTTGCCTTTGTATCTAGTCTTCATATTTTCTCTTGAGCTTTACATCATTCCTGGCCTCTAAGGTTTTTAAACCACCTCTTACGTGTATATCCAACTGCAGTTCAGAGCTGCTGGGGGAATTGCGGAAGGCCGGCCATCTCCGCCCGGCGCATCCCGCTTACACTCCCATGACCAGATGGCCTAGTCAAATACCAAATCATGAGATAACAGCCCATTCGTAAATCGAAAATTTCAATGCGATAGCATGAAACATTACCGAGCAGTCTCCCACTGGATTTTCCGGGATGACGATAATAGACCGGAGATGGTAATGAAGGCAGCATGTGATTGATCGTACCACCAATTTGTCCTCTATGCGCTCTGTATCTAGCATCGTTCACTTTGACAAGGGGTCAAGAAATCATGTTACCTTACATAAATAGAACGTCTATCACCATAATGATATCTATTCTTCTACACACGATCATTATCATAGCAAATATTGACCATCAAACACCATTATATACATTGAACAACTGACACCTTGTCAAATACCCTCTCCATGCAAGGCGACATCTTCGAGCTCAATCAGTTGACCACCTCCAAGGTCTCCAACAATCACCCAGACGACAGCTTGGTGCAGCCCCAGCCCCTAAGTCAATCTGACGTCGCCATCTACAACGAAGACGATCTATCACATCTCCTGTACGTGGATCATCAGCAGCACCACCACCATCACCATGGCTACGTGAAGCCTTTACTACAGCCTATCGGGCAGCAAACGCAACCCGAGGTGCTGCCATGGAGCGACTACGACTCCGCTTCAGACTTTTGGTCTGACGTGGACTCGGCACCAGCCACACCTCTGAGCCCCATCTCCGAGGCCGACGCTCCCTCACTTGACGCATACCGCCAGAAGGGACGGAGAAATGCTCTGTCTGTCGCCCTTGAGGACGGCTTCGAGTTTCCCGTCTTCCTCGGCCGCCAGGCAGAAGAATGGCCCAGTACGTTACCGCGAGAGATGCGGAGTCCGTCGATTACCGCAGACGCGTGTCATCCCACGACTTTGCCGATATCTACCCCGATGCAAGGTCCCAAATTCGAAGTCCTCGCATCCCAGCATATCAACATCACCAGTGGCCCACTGATGTCATGGTGGCCGATGCCCTTGGAATATGCAAAGGATGATTGGGCCAGTGAGAAAGCAGAATGGTCACAGCAGGCCGGGGATCAGGCTTGTGTGCAGGAGCCGACTGACGAGAGCACAAACATAAGCCAGAATGTGGGGCATTACGACGTGAAGCCTGTTGACAATATTGAAGGACCACTGATGATGACCTGGTGGCCCCTGCCTACTGAGATCATGGAACATGAATGGAACGAGAGGTCCTACGAATAGGTAGCTTCTAATTTACTGTATATTACTTAAAAACGTTTTGTTAGAATAGCGCCAGAAGCCCGGCATCGGCCTTGAAGAACCTAAGTTAAACCCAAATCTAAAAGCTGCGTATATTTTTTTATAATAATTATATATATAAAAAATAGTATATCTATAAATAGTTTTATAAATTTCCTTTTAAAAAATCACCTCAATATATATTATAAAAATTATTATACTATATTAAATTTTTTATATTAATATTACTTTTATTATAACTATTATTTTTATAATAATTATAAACTTAATTTATATTTATATTAGGATTTTTTATATATTATAATTTTTATATTATTTTTATTATATTTTATATATATATAAAAAAATTATTAACGATTTTTTTATTTATATATAATAATATAATATTTATAAATAATTTTATTATCGAGTAAAAATTTAAAATTAATATTAATTATTTTAACTAGTTTGTTTAACTTAAATAATATAGTAAAATTTACTAAATTTAAAATAAAATTAATCTTATTAAGCTTTTTTTGCTTAAAAAGAAACTAATTAAGGTAATTAAAAAATTTATAAAAAAACATTTTATACGTAAACAAAAAAAGGATTTTATAAACAAAATAGAAATTTAAAAAAAACTTAAAAATATCGTAAATAAAAATTTATTGCTATAATTTAAAAAACTTAATAATAAAAAAATTAAAAATATATTCTATTAATAAACTTAAATTTACGTAGTATATATTACGATTATTATTTAAAAAATCGCTAAAAAAAACGTTTTATATACTAATATAAAAATATTGTTAATCTATTTTTTAAAATTAATATAGCTTTAAATATTTAAATAAATTTTAAACCTACTATTTTAAAATTAATTTTTAAAACTTTTTATAATATAATTTACTTATTTAACTAAGCTATAATTACTAAAATTATTAATTAATATAATATATATTTAAAAAATACGAAAAAATAATCTTTAATTAAAACAATAATTTAATATTAATATTAGTAAAAATTTTATAATACTACTTTAGTATTAAAAATTTTAATAATTTATAAAATAGCTATAATATTATAATTTTTTATAATATTATAATATAAAATAGCGCCGAAATAAGCTAAATAAAAATATATAAAAATTATCGAATAAGATATTCTGCAGCTTTTTATTAAAAATTTTTAGTAATATAAAAAAGTTTTTGTAAATATAATATTAAATAATACTAAATATATTAAAATTAGATAGCCGAAAATATTTGCAATATTTAAAAATTTTATATTTAGTAATTAAAATAACAATTTAAAAAAAAATTATAATAAATATACTAAACTTTGTTTTTATAGCAAAAAATATTTATAAATTTTTAATATTTATAATATTATATAACGTATAATTATAAAAAAAAACTACTTAGATAATTTGCAAAATTAATAAATTTAAATATAAAAAAATTAAACAATACTATAACTTTTTTATATTTAAACGTTAAAAAAATTAGCTACGTATTTAAAATTAAAAAATTACAAAAATTTATAAAAATAAAAAATCTTTTTAAAGCTAAAAAAAACGCTTTAATAGTAATTAAAATAATACTTATTTAAATAAAAAATATATATATACCGTAATCGATTTTATTTTTTTCAAAAATAAAGCATTTAAAAATAAAATATTCAATATATTAATAAAAAAATTTAACTTTTTATATAAATTAATTTTTATTAATAACTATATTATTTTTTATATTATTAATTTTAAAGATTATTTAATATTTAAATTATTTATTATTGCTATTAAAAATAAATAAATATATTATAGTACTATTTATTTTTTTATCGATAAATATAAAAATTATATTATTAAAAAAGTAATAAATAGCTTTAAAAATAAAAATATTAGAAATTTTGCTTTTGCTTAAATAGCTATAATTTAAAAATTCTATATTAATATCGTTTCGAAAACTCGTTTTATCGATAAAATTATTTAATATTGTAAAAAAAATTTAACGTTCTGCTAGGATATTTTTTAAAAAAACATCGAAATATATAAACTAGTTAAAAAATATAATTTTATTTTTATTAAATATAATACTTTTTTTTTATTTATTAGTTTATTTATTAGCTATTAATAATATATTTTTAAAAATATTAGTAAGTTTTACAAAAATTGTTGCAATAAACGTTTTAAATAGATTAAAAAAAAAAAAGATTTTTTTTTAAAAAACCCGTTTTTTACTGCAAAAATTTAGCTAAATAATAATATACAAAATCGGGCTATAATAGTATATAAATTATTAAAATTTTTATATAAAAAATATAAAATTTGTTCAAAATCTACTAATAAACAAATAATTTTAAAAATTAAATTTAAAAAAAGTTCCAAAAGACCTTTTTAAAGAATTTTTTAAAATCTATTTAAATACCTAAAAAAAAAGCTAAACTAAAAATTCGCAATAGTAATAAAAAATAAATATAGCAATATAATTTTCATTTTTACGTTAAAAAATAAAAACAGCGATTATTTTAATACTATTTTATATCAATTTAAAGTTTAAATTAAAAAATAATATAATATTATAATTTATATAATTTATAATGATAGTAAATTTATAGTAATATTAATAAAAAAAAATATAAAAATTTAATATATTTTTAAATTGCTAAAAATTAAATTAAAAATTCCTTTTATAAACGTTAAAAAGCCGGTAAAAAAAAATAAACGTATTAAAAAAAAAAATAATTTAAAAATCGTTTATTATATTTACTAATATTAAATTTTTTAATACATTTTAAACAAAATTAGTTATATTAATAGCTATATTATATAATATAATTTTGTTATTTTTATATAAAATAAAAGCTTTAGTAAAGATTTTTAAATTATAGTTTTAAAATTATTTATAATAAACTTTTTTAAAAATATTTAAATAAATTATAATAAATTTAAAGTTAAATTAAATTAAAATTTATATTTAAAAATATAAAACCTACTCAATAAAAAAAAATTGCTTTATAAATATATATTGTAAAAATTTTAAAATTTAATCTAGATTATATATTAACTATTTTATTAACTATTATATAGTTAATAAAAAAATAATAAAAATATAAAATTTATATAAAATATAAATACCTAAAATAGAAGAAGTTATTTCAATAAAAAATATTATTTTCGATAAAAATTAGTTTTATAATAAATAAAAAAAATATTTATTATTAAAAATTAATATTTAATTATTAAATAAAATTATAATATTATAAATTTTAATAATACTTTTTAAAAAATTTTTAGCGCTAATAATTAAATAAATTGTCGAAAAATTTATTAAATATTAAAAAAATAGTTAAACATTTTTAAATAAAATTTCGGAATAATTCGATATTTTAAACTTTTTAGAAGAAAATTTATTTAATTTAAAATTATATAAATTAGAAATAAAAATAATTACTAAAACTAAAAAAAAGCTATTTATAGTTTAATTTAATAATTATAATTTAAAATTTATAACGTTTTAATAAATATTAAATTTAATTAAAAAATAAATATATAGTATATTTTTAAAATAATCGATATAATAATACTATATATTAAAAGGGCAAATTTAAATATAGTAAATAAAACTAATATTAAATAAAATATTGCAAATCTAAACGATTAAAAAATAATTCTAAATAAAATTGTCGTTAATATAAATTTTTAAATAATAATTCGATTATTTAAACAAATAACAAAAAAAGTTTAAAAAAAATTATTTAATATATTAAAAAAATTAAAACATATAAAAAATAATAAATTTAAATATATAAATATTAATACTATATTTATAATATTTAATAAAATATTTAGCGACGACGAAATTGTTAAAATTTTATTAAATAGTTCCAAATTTGAAATTTTTATAAATATATATTTATTTAATTACTAAAATACAGTTTATCGAAATCGAAAGTTTATAATTTTCTATATAATATTTTTAGCTATATTTATAAAAAAATTTAGCTAAAAAATTTATAAAAATAATTTAACAAAATTAACGCTAATATTATAAAATTAATTAATTATATATCTATTTAGTAAAAAATTCTATACTTATATTAAAATAGAAATAAAAACGTTTATTTTATAAAACGTTATAAAAATTATTTTATATATAAAAATAATTACAAAACTTTTATTATTTAAATAGATATTTAATTATAAATTTGATATTAATTTATATTTAAATTTTTGCAAATCTAAAATTATTATAAAAAAAAACCTATAGCCGAAAGATTTGTTTTAATTAACTTATATTATAATATTTACTATAAAATTATTTAAATTTATAATTATTATAACAATATATTTTAATTTAAAAATATAACAATATAATATATTTAAAATATTTATATATATTTTTAAAAAATATATAACTTTTATAATTATAAAATTTTCGGAAAGATTTAAATAATTAAAAAAAATAGCATATTTATTAAAAACGTTATATAATTTAAAAAACTTATTTCTATTATAATATGAAATTTTTTTTAAATTATTAAAAAAGTTTAGTTTAATTTTATTATTAAAAAAGCTATATTTTTTTTATTTAAAAAATCGTAAATTATAGAGAAATAAAAGGTATAGTATAAGGCATACGTAGTTCTTATAATATAGGTATAATCGCTAATAAGTTTAGTAAAAATATAATATAGGCAAATTCCTTTTAGGGGGTAAATTATTTAGAATTTAACTTTTATAATATATTTTAAAGCTTATAGGGTAGGGCTTTATAAATAAGGGATTTAAATAAATATTATTAATTGCTTTACTATATAAAAATTTATATAAATTTAGAAGAAAATTCCTTTTATTTTTATAATAAAAAAAGAATTTATTATAACTATTATAATTCGTTAAATTATAATAGGCTATTAATATTTAATAGTATTTAATATATATAATATAGCGCTATTAATATATTTATAATAAATTTAATCTATTAAAGCAGATTTAATTGGATAAATAAGCGCTAAAATTAACTATTTTTTTAATAAAATAAGTAATACTAAAATAAGCAAAAATATTAAGTTTTTATACCAATTTATAAAATAATTTTTCTTAAATTTTATCTATTATTTAAAATAAAACTATATAATAGTTTTATTAAAAAAATAATTTAGGAAATAAATTACTAGCTTTTTGTAGCTATAATTTAATATATTATTAATTGAAATTAAAAGGTAGGATTTTTTAATTTTAACACTTTTTTTTAACGTAATATAAAAAATTGCATAATAAAGAGCTTAAACGTTATTTGGAGTTTCTAAGGTAATTTAATTTAAAAAAATGCAAAAAAATGCAAAAAAATGCAAAAAAGTCAACTATAGGAATCGAATCTATATATAAACGTTTATAAAAAGTATATATATTGCTAAATTACTATAAATATTATATTTAGCTAAAATTTGAATATAATAGCTTTTTTTTATTTATAAATTAGAATTACCCGTAAGTTATAGGGTATTTTCTTTTAAAAAAAAGAAAAATTTTATTAACTAAAAAAAGCAGCTATAATTTAAACTTTATCTAAAAAATATAGGTAAATTTTAGATAAAAATATTTTTTATAACTATAATATATTATTTTAAAAATATAAAGTAATTTTTAAAATAAAAAAGGAATATAAAAAAATATAAAAAAAAATAGTAAATATAGGAATTAAATCTATATTTCGTAGCAATATATTTTTCACGCTATCGTTTTGCTAATATATTATTTTTATTTAATATTTAATTATATAAATAACTAAAGCTCTAAAATAAGTTAAAAAAATAAAGGATTTGTTGAGAAATTTTTTATTTAAAAATATATAAAAATATACCGCTTTTTTAAAAACTACTATTTATAGATTTTAAAATAAGCTATTTGCTAATTTATAAAGTTTTTTAAATTAGAAAAGTTAAACTTTCTATTTTTAAAAATTTCTTTTATTTCGAAACAAAAAATGCTTTTATAAAACTATTTGTAAATATTTTATTAGTAGAAATAAATTCTACGATAATTTTTTAATATCGTACGGCTTTTTTAATAAATTTAAAATATACTAATATATATTTAATATAACTATAATATTTAAAGTTTTTAATAATATTAATAAATTTTATATTATTATTTAATAGTAATATAAAATAGAAAATAAAGCTTTAAAGCTTTTTATAAAGTTTTTTTAACTATTTAATTTTATAAATAGCTTCCGTAAAAGCTATATATTTAGTTTTTAGTATAAAAAAAGTTATAGTAGTAGCTTTTTTTGATTTCTACGCTACTGCTTTTTTTGTTACAATAGTAATAAATTTTTAAATAAATTTAGCAATAATAGAATATTTTGTAAAATTGCTATTAAATATTACTATAAAATAGAAGCTTTTAGGCAATTTTAAACGTTTTAAATTTATAGCAAATTTATAGCAAATATAATAGTTTTTTATATTTTTTAAATAATTAAAAAAATATTTTAAATTACTTAAATATATATAATAAAATAAATATATTATTTAAAAAAGCTAATTTATTAAATAGATTATATCGAAATAAAAAATAGTTAAAATATAAATTAATATATCTATTATAACCTAATATTTTTAAATATTTTTTTTATTTAATAAAAACCTAAATTTCTATAGTTTTATAATTTTAGTAAATAGTAAAGTTTTATAAGTTTTAATATTTACTAAATTTAATTTAATTAAAACTTATTCGATATATTAATATTAGCTAATATATAGTTTTTTAGTAATTAGATTTTTATAAATTTAAACTTTAAAAAACTATTTTGCTAGATTTTTATTTTTAATAGGATAAGTTTTGTAGATTTTTTTTTTTAAATAATTAATATAAGTTTAATTAGAGCTTATTAATAAGCAATTATTAATATAAATAATAATAAATATATTATTTTAAAAATTAAAATATATCGAAGTATTAAAAATTAATTTACTAAAATTATAAAATTTTACTAAAGCTTTTAAAATATTTTGTTATTTTTTAAAATTTTGTTTTAAGCTATATAAAGTTTATAATAATAATATTAGCTGCTTTTTTTTAAAATTATAACTAGTTTTTTTAGCTAATTTATATAATTTTGGTTTTTGCAAAATTAAATATATTAATTTTAAAAGATAAAAATATATAGTTTTTTTTAATTTTAAATTAAAAAAAGCTTTAATAAAATTAATTTAATCGATAATTTAGTTATATAAAATAACCTAAACAAAAAAAATTTGCTAAATAAATAATATTATTGTAATAGTAAAAATGTTAGTATAATTAATATTTAATTTTTATTAGAAACTTTTTGCTATTAACCTAGTTTTAAATTTTTCGATATTTCCGAATTTATTAAGTTTAAGTTTTAATATTTATCGATAAATTATAAAAATATAATTAATAGAATTAGAAAATATAAATTTAATTATTCTAGTTTCTAAAATTATCTATATTTTAGCTTTAATAGTTTTTAACTAGTGATTTTTTTTAAAACTTTTTAACGCTTAAATTAGCGTTAAAAACTCCGAAATAGCAGCTATAGTTATATAAATAATTTTGTTAATTTATTAATATATCTAAGCTTTATTTATAAAATAAGTATTTTTATAAATAAGTTATTTAAAATTATTAACGTTTATAAGGTTATATTTTTTTTTTTTAGCAAAGCTAAGTTATAAAATTTCTACTATAATTTTATTAAAATTTAAAAAGTTTTTAAAAGCCTAATTTATTATAATTAAGTTGTTATAAATATTATTAGTACTATAGTTTTTTGAAAAATTGTTAAAATCGATTTAATTATTATAGCTTTTATTAAAATTTATTTAAAAAGTAATTTTATTATTTTAATTTTAAAAATTAAAAATAAAAAAATCGAAAATTAATTTTTTTTTTTCCGGATAGGTTTTTTAGGCTTAGTTTAATAATTAAAATTTATATTATTTTAAATATAATTTAAATTTTAGATATTTTTTATAGGATAAAAGTTTTTAAATATTTTTAAAATACTAGTTTTTAAAATAGTATATTTTGGAAAGATATATACTAGATAAATTTTATTTTCTAAAATTTGTAGAATTTTGCTTTTTTTAATATAATTTTTAAATTTATAAGCCTTTTATTTTCGTTTTTTAAAAATAAATATAGTATATTTATTTTTTATAACTTTATATTTTGTAATATTAGGTATATAAAATATATTATTTAGTAATAAATCGTCGAAAAATATTTATTTAAATATTTTATCGTAATTACATATTATTAAATTATTAATTAATTTAATAATATAATAAATAACAAAATTCTATAAATAGAAAAAAAGTTTTAAAATTTATATTATAAAGTATAATTCTTTTATAATTATTTTTATAAAACGTTTTATTAAACTATTTTATTTATAAATATAAAATAATAAAATAGTAAATTTAGTGCCTATTTTAATTAAATAAAAGCCTATTTTTTTATTTACTATTTTAAATTTTTTATCAAAATAAAAGATTTTAAAATAGCGTTTATAAAAAATTTTCTAATATTTAAATACTTTTTTTATAGCTTAAAAAAGGCTATTTATAGATTTATTTTTTAAAATAATAATTATTTTTTTTCTTAATTTTTAATCTATTAATAATAAGTTATATTTATATTTATTATAAAAAAAAAGTTTAATTATAAATAAATTTTTTTCTATAATATTTAAATAATATTTTAAATTAGGAATTTTTTTAAATAAATAATACCGAATAGTATTAGCTAAATTGTAATATTTATATTTAAAATTTATTAATTAAATTAAATTAAAATTAAATATTTTTTTAGTAATTTTAAAAGTTTTTTTTAAAAAAGTTAAACTTATATAAGCTAATTTAATATACTAAATTAGCGTTAAATTTAATAAAAAATTGCTAAATTTAGCAATTTTAAATAATATTTCTGCTAAAGCTATATTTTTAACGTTATTTAACTAGATTTCGAAAATTTTTAGATTTTCTAAATTACTAAGTAACGATTTTAAAATAAAATTTTTTACTAAATAATTCGTTATATAAACTTTAAATATAGTAGAATTTTTAAAAAATAAATAGCGTATTAAAATTGCTATAAAGCTATTTAAAGTTTATAATTAAAATTTAAAATTTTGCTTTTTAATTTAGAAATAAAATCTAAATTTGATAAATTTTAAAAAAGCAAAAGGGATAAATTTATTTTTTATTTTAATATAAAAAATAAAGTTTTTTAAATAGCTTTTTTATTAGTAGTATAATATTTTAAAAATAATATTATTGTTAAATTTAAGATAGTAATATATAACGTTTTAAATAATATTAATTTTTGAAATTTTATAAATTTTAAGGTTTTTTAATAAAATAATTTTAGTTATAAAGCTTTTGATTAAAAGTTTAATTTTATTTATTTTAGTAAGTAATTTATTAAAATCGCTTTTTTAAATAAAAGAAAAGAATTTTTTAATATCGTTAATAATATTAATTCATGCTTTAATATTATAAAACTAAAGTAAATTTTTTCTAAAATAAATAGTACGATTAATGCGATTTTTTTAATTTTTTAAAATTTAAAAAGTACGTTTTGCTTTATTTTTAAATCTAAAAGGTTATATTATAAAGCTTTCGATCGATTTTATAAAAGTCGAATTTTTATCTTTAAGTAAAGTTATTTAATAGTTTAAATTTAAATAATTATTATTTTTATTAAAAGACTCGATTTTAATTTTAAACGATTTTTTTAAAAAAAAAAAGTATTTTATAATATTAAATATAGCGCCTATTTATTTATTTATATATTATAAAACCTAAATTTACTATTTATAGTAATATAATATATATTATTTTTATAAAATATAGTAATTATTGTAGAATTTTAATAATAAATTTTAAGAATTAAAATATATAAAATAGTTTTAATAGCTAGTTTTCGTTTTTAAAATTTATTACTTTAATTTTTAAGGTTTTAAAATTATACTAATTTTAAATTAGTATTTATTTTTTTAACAATAGATTTGCTATTTTTTTTAATAGTATCTTTTATAGTAGATTTTTTTAATTTAAAACCTTTTTTTTTCGAATTTTTTTGCTAATTTTGGCTTTTATTATTTTAATTATTAAAATTATTATTAAGCTTTAGCGTTTTTACTAAATTTATTAATTTTTGTAGATTTTTACGTTTTATAACTTTAAAATTTTATAGCATATTTGCTATAAAAAAGTTTATTAAAAATTTAGAAGTAGGTTTTCTTTTTAAATTTGCTATATTGCAAATTGCTTATATCGTTTAATAAATTTTAATAGTTTATTATATATAATTATTTTCTATAATATATAAATAAACGTTAATTAAATTAATTTATATTAAAATTAAACTTAAAAAGGCTAGTTTTATTATTAAATTGTTAAATTTAACATTAAAAGTCCTAAGTTTAACCTTTTTATCGTATTTAAATACTATAAATTTTTTATAAAAGTCGTTTTTTAAAATATTATTAGCGGATTTATAAAAAATATATAATATATTATATATTTCTATAGAATTTTATATATAAAAAACGGTATTTAAAATTTTATTATTAAAAATATTTTATAATAGTATTAATATTAATATTTAATTAATATTATTATAGATATAAATTATTACTAAATTTTTTATAAATTTAAAAAACAATAAGGCTTTAAATAAATTTATTAAAGCTTAAATTTATTAAATATAGTTATTTAAATCTACTAATTTAGATAATTTTAAAAAAATATAAATTTATTTAGTAAATTTTCGGCCTATTTAGGCTAATTTTATAAAAAAAAGTAGCTTTAATAAAACTATAGGTTTTTTTATAAATATTAGTTAAAATAAATTATTTATTTTTTAAAATATTAAATTTTTAAATAACCTTTAAATATTAAAAAATAAGTAAATTTTTAAATTCTTTTATAGTAGTTTATTTTTAAAAATAAAAGCTATTATTTATTGTTTTAAAAATAAATAAAATTAAACTTATTATAAAATAAAATATCCTAAAAAAAGATATTTTATAAAATTTCTAATAATTAAAAAATAAAGCAAAAACGTTATAGTTTTTATAAATAGATTTTATTACTGTTAAATATTTAAATAAAAGTTTATAGATATAAAATATTTTAAAAAAATAGTTATATTTTTTTATAAAAATTCTTTACTTTTAGAAAATTAAGCAAATAAATTAAAAATTTATAAATTTTTAATATATTATATTAATTTTCGATTTATAGCTCGAAATTTATTAATTTTAGTTTTATTATTATCCGAATTTTTAAATACTATTTTAGTATTATTTTTAAAGCTTAAGATTTTAAAAATAGTTTTTTTAAAAAAAAAAGCTTTTAAAAGGCCTGGTTTTTTAAAAACAGAAGCTTTAAAAATAGCAGCTATAATAGCTAAATTTATTAAATTATAAAAAAAAACGACTTATAATTTAACTAAAAATAAGCCTAATTATTTAAATTTATAATTTATAAAAAAATAAAAAATATAATATAAGGTATATATAGTTTTTATAATATAGATATAATTATTAATAGGTTTAATAAAAATATAATATAAGCAAATTTTTTTTAGAAAATAAATTATTCAGAATTTAATTTTTATAATATATTTTAAAGTTTATAAAATAGAGCTTTATAAATAAAAGATTTAAATAAATATTATTAATTACTTTACTATATAAAAATTTATATAAATTTAGAAGAAAATTTTTTTTATTTTTATAATAAAAAAAAGATTTACTATAACTATTATAATTTATTAAATTATAATAAACTATTAATATTTAATAGTGCTTAATATATATAATATAGCGCTATTAATATATTTATAGTAGATTTAATTGGATAGATAAGCGTTAAAATTAATTACCTTTTTAATAAAGTAAATAATACCAAAATAGGCAAAAATATTAAGTTTTTATACCGATTTACAAGGTAATTTTTCTTAAACATCATCTATTATCTAAAATAAAGTTATATAATAGCTTTATTAAAAAAATAATTTAGGAAATAAATTACTAGCTTTTTACAGCTGTAATTTAATGTATTGTTAACTGAAATTAAAGGGTAGGACTTTTTAATTTCAATATAAACTATATTTAATTTTTTTTATTAATAATTATTTTATAATTTTTAACCGTTAGAATTTAAAAATTACTTAAATATTAGCTAAAAATTTCGATATATATTATAATATTAAAACATAAAATAATATTAAATAGTTTTTTAAAATAAAAATTATAAAAAATAAATAAAAATAAACAATATTATTATTTTATAATTAATATATTAAAAAATCGCTAAAAAATTCGGTATAAATAATAATAGCTAAATTTTAACTATTTTATTATGATTTAAAAACTTTAAACATTTTAAAAATATAGCTAATAAAATTACTATTAAAATATATTAAAAAAAAATCGGATTAATTTTTTATATAATAATTATTTTATATTTAAATATAGCTTTTATAACTATTATACTATTTTATTTTTTAATAAACTTAAAATTTAAATATATAAAAATAGTAAATTAAATAATTCGATATTTTTACTATATCCAATTTTTAAAAATATAATATAGAATTTTAATATTAAAAATTTAAAGATTTTTTATTATAAAAAATACTTTATTTATAAACGATAAAAAAATTCGAAAATTATTTCAAAAATATATTATATAACTATTTAAAAATATAATTATATAAAAAACTATTTATTAAAATATTATATTAATATTAATTATTAAAACAAAAATTTTAGTTTCTTTATATATTATAAAAAAAATAATAATATTAAAACGTTTATTTCGAAATATTATATTTGATATTAAAAAAATAGTAAAAATTTACTTAAATAGTTAATAAACAATTAAATTAATAATTAAAATAAATAGCAAAATAGCTATTATAAAAACGCGCATATAAACAATAATATTACAATTAACAATTCAAGTTAATAGATTAATATTAAATTAAAAGAAAAAAAGTAAATAAATATAACATTTACAAGGCACAATATTATATAAACCTAAATTTTTTATTTGCTATTTAACTATTAATAAAGAATTTCCCGCGTACTAATAAACCTTAAACCATTACGAAAATAGATCTATTATACTTTGTAACTATCCCTCCTTTTTAAAAGCTAGATTTTAACAAATTTATTAAAATATTTAAAACAGCGTAAATTAACCTAATTTATCTATTTCTATAATAAAAATCAAAATATATCGATAATAATATTATTAACAGAAACGTTAAATAAAAAATAAAAATAATTAACAATAGTTATTAATAATATATAGCTATATAAATAGTAATATTAATATATATATATATAATTAATATAATATAACTAAATATATAAATATAAATATAAATATATCGTAACTATTAATAATAATAATAATATATAAATAAATTAACTATTTTTTAAAAAAAATATTATTAAAATTATAAAATATTACTTTATAATTAATAATAATATTACTATTTAATATTTTTTATAAAAACTAATAATAATAATAAAATTTTATAATATTATATAATAATTATATTTTTTTATAATAATATAGTTTAAATTTTAATAATATAAGCCCTAATTATATTTTATAAAATTACTAAAAATATTTTTATAAATTTTCGAAATTTTATAAATTTTAGCGCTTATAATAATTTATTTTTATTATAATTTAGTTTTTTTAAATTTAATAAATAATTATTAAAATTTTTTAAAATTTATTAAATCTATTTATTTATAAAAAAATATTTTTTTTAAAAATAACGAAGTTAAAAAAATTTATAAAAAATAATTTCGGCTATTTTTAGTTTTTAAAACCCGAAATTAGTAATAAAAATTTGTTATTACTACTTATTTTTATTTATTTTATTAATTATTTAAATATATTATTTAAAATTTAATTATTTTAGTTTTAAATATTTTATTATATTAGTTATATTTTAAAAAATATTATTAAAAAAATTATATTTAATATTATATAGTATTTTTTTTAATTTTTTAATAAATTATAAATTCAATATTTAAATATTAAATTTAAAATTATATTTATTAATTATTAATTTTGTTAAAAAGTTAAAAAAAATATTATATAATATTAAATATAGTTTTTTTAATAATATTTTTTAAAATATAACTAATATAATAAAATATTTAAAGCTAAAATAATTAAATTTTAAATAATATATTTAAATAATTAATAAAATAAATAAAAATAAATAGTAATAATAAATTTTTATTACTAATTTCGGATTTTAAAAGCTAGAAATAGCTAAAATTATTTTTTTATAAATTTTTCTAATTTCGTTATTTTCGGAAAAAGTATTTTTTTATAAATAAATAGATTTAGTAAATTTTAAAAAATTTTAATAATTATTTATTAAATTTAAAAAATTAAATTATAATAAAAATAAACTATTATAAACGCTAAAACTTATAAAATTTTAAAAATTTATAAAAATATTTTTAATAATTTTATAAAATATAATTAAAATTTATATTATTAAAATTTAAACTATATTATTATAAAAAAATATAATTATTATATAATATTATAAAATTTTATTAT